>KE504925.1:174612-191668 GCA_000441515.1 Elaeis oleifera
TATATATATATATATATATATATATATATATATAATAAAAAAGATTGTAGCAAAAGATATTTGCTAACAATTAAAAAAATGACTTGGACCGGAAGAGAGCCTGAATTTGAGCAAATAGGTTTTGGTGCTGTTTAAATTTTGGTGCATCTTTCTGATGGTTACCATCGAACACCTTATAGGGGCATTTGGTATGGGGGTGATTCATCCAAGATCAAGGATGATGTGGATGGAGGTGATGAGATCACCGCATTTGGTTGCACCATGGTGATTCAATATGGTAGTGATTTTAAATCATCCCCATTCCTCAAATTACTTCTCAACCTAGTGATGGGATACCCATCCTCGAGATCGAAAATTCAAGATCATCTCCAGGTAGTAATATTAGACTGAAATATAAGGATAAAAATATTCCTCAGCCTAGTTAAAAAAATTGGTATATCAATATACCATCAATATATTTATCAATATTGTATATATAATATTATCTTATATTTGATATTATATATTATATTTATGTTATATATATTACATGATAATATATTATTAATCATATTATTATCATATTATAGTTCAATGATAACTTTAAATTAGAGTAAAAATATCTTATTATACTTTATATTTATATAATAAAATATTTAATATATTACTTCAATTGTCTTATTTTTCTAATCAAAATAATATTCATATTAGTAAATAATATATTATAAGTATAAATAAAAATATTAATTGTATAATAATAATTAATATATTTTATAGGATTTGTTATGCATAGGAAAGTCTTTTTCTTAATAAAGCTGATGCGCAGGAAAGTTGGGCCTGGTCTGACCTTGATGCTTGCCAACCCGAGGCACTTGAGCCGACCTTATTCGATTTGATGGAAAAAGATCAGCCCCACATGGATCTTCAAATTTTGTAACCATCGAGAACAACTAAATAACAAGGGGATAAGGCAAGAGATAACACTCTAGATAAAGCAGGAGACAATAAGCATATCTCGCCTAATAAGGCAAGGTTAACCTTTGATTCTCCTCATTCCTTGTGGCTTTTCAGCCTCTGCTTATAAATAGAGGTCCACAGGGGACTCCTAAAGTATAAAAACACATCTCACCCAAAGTACTCACTCTTTTCTATTTGTTCCAAAGCTCTGACTTGAGTATCGAAGGATCTCCGCTAAAATCAACTTCGGTTGAAGACTTATATTACAGATCCTGCCACCACCGTCCTACCGTCACCGACCTGTAATTGTCGTCCAACTCTAGCCAATCCGATCCAAGATGGATTTCTGCCATAACAATTGGCACTACAAGAAGAGCCCAGGCCCATTTACAGGAAGAAATGAGCATTTTATCAAATGAACTTCATCGTGCCGCTCCAATGCCACCGAGTTCTTAAAGACTAGATCGACCAGACATCAATCAGATCCAGATTGACCATCTCCAGATCGATTAGATGTTAACCAAATCCAGAATAGGATTTAGAATCTTCATGGAAGATTTGTGCTCCATTTTTCACCATTGTGAGTCAAGCAAATTGGTTAACGACCTCTAAGCTATCTAAGTCATGCTGAAAACTTGGGGGCTCAAAATGAGGAAGGAGAGCGCAACATCTAGATAAAAAAAGATCAAAACGAGGAAGGAGAGCGCAACATCCATATAAAGAAAGATCCAAACAAGAAAAGAGAGCATAACATCTAGATGAAGAATGATCCAAACGAGGAAGGAGAGCGCAACATCCAGATAAAGGAAGTTATGGAAATCTTCTGATTTTCGAATCATAACAGATCTATGCTTCCCCATTTCAAATTTAAATTTTGGTGGATCCAATCAAGGTTGGAGATTGTGACAAATTAAAATCCAAATAAGGAGATCACAATAGATTGAAGTCCAAACAAGAAAGGAGATTATGGAAATCTCTTGAATTCCACCCCTAAATCATGATGGATCTATATTTCTTCATTTATCTAAATGGAATCAAAGATATTTTAAGAGAACAAGCTCTAAGAGGAAGAAATCCCCACAAAACTCTCATGGTAAGAGGTTCTCACGCGCTCATCCATCATTCCATTTTCTTCTTTCTTGTAGGACCCCAGGTCTTTGAGCACATACCCAAGCTAAGGCAAAGGCCAAGGCCGAGCTGAGGTGAAGCTCAAGGCTGAGCTGAGGTAAAGATCAAGGCCGAGCTGAGGTAAAATCAAATCGAGCCAAGGTGAAGATCAAAGCCGAATTGAGGTGAAGATCAAATTGAGCTTAGGCAAAGATCAAAGTCGAGTTGAGGTAAAGCTCAAGGTCGAGCTGAGGTGAAGATCATACCAAGCCGAGGTGAAGATCAAGGCTGAATCAACGTGCAGATCAAACCAAGCTTAGGCAAAATCAAGGCCGAGTCAAGGTGAATATCAAAGCCGAGCCGAGATGAATATCATACCGAGCTTAGGCAAAGATCAAGGCCGAGCCGACATGAAGATCATACCGAGCTGAGCTGAAGATCAAGGCCGAACTAAGGTAAAGATTAAACCAAGCTTAGGCAAAGCTTAAGATCGAGCCAAGGTGAAGATCATATTGAGTCGAGGTGAATATCATATCAAGTTGAGGTGAAGATCAATGTGATCGATGTAAAGATCAAATCGAGCTTAGGCAAATATTAAGGCTGAGCCAAGGTGAAGATTTAGGCTGAGTTGAGATAAAGATCAAGGCCGAATCAAAGTGAAGATCAAGGCCTAGCCAAGTTGAAGCTTAAGACCAAGTCGAGGTGAAGATCATCTCGAGCTGAGGCAAACAACAAGACAAAGCCAAACGAAGATTAAGATCGAGCCGAGGAGAAGATCAAGGCCGAGCTGATGAGAAGCTCAAGGCCGAGCTGATGTGAAGCTCATCCTAAGTCGAGGCAAACAACAAGACAGAGCCAAGTGAAGATCAAGATTGAGCCAAGATGAAGCTCAAACTGAGCCGAGGTAAAGATCATGGCTGAGCCAAGGTGAAGCTCAAGGTCAAGTTGAGGTAAAGATTAGGTCGAGCCGAGGTAAGATCAAGATCGAGTTGAGGTAAGATCAAAGCGAGCCAAAGCAAAAATCAAACCGAGCTGAGGCAAAGATTAATACCAAATCGAGGTGAAGATCAAATTGAGCCAAGGCAAAGAACAACCAAGCTGAGGCAAAGAGAACAATCGAGCTGAGGCAAAGATCAAATAGAGCTGAAGCCAAGATCAAGTCGTAGCTAAGGTGAAGATCGAACAGAGCCGAGGTAAGGAATAAGATCGAGCCGAGACAAAGATCAAATCGAGCCAAGACAAGTTCGAGATTGAGCCAAGATGAAATATCGAGACTGAAATAAAGCCCGACACCAAGATGAAGCCCAAGGCTGATCTAAGAAGATCGACCTCCGTGAGCTGACCTCCTGAAGGTCGAGTTCCTGAAGCCGACCTCCCAAAAGTCAACTTCCAAAGGATGGCCCTCCAAAAGCGAGCTTCTGAAAGTTGAACTCCCAAAGGTCGACCTCTTAGCTCTCGCAAGCCGAGATGAAAAGATTAACTAGAGAATGCCAATCTGAGAAGGCCGATTAGAGCAAACTAAAATAGAGTAATATGACTCTAATCATCTATTTTTCTTACTATTATTCTAGAGCCCAATCTAACTTAGAAATTAGGAGGTCCGGCCAGAGCTGATCCGATAAATTCTTTATTCTTTGTGCCTAGATCCGCAACTCAATGGCTCAATAGTGCTCCTTGCCCATGGGCAAATCAAGTGGAGACTACAACAATAACGGCCAAAAGATGTTGAGTGGAGCCCACCAACTCCAACCATCCGAGTCGAAGACCTTGGCCAACCCATAATAAGATCTTGAAAGTGCTTCATCACCTCAATGAATATAGCCTTGAGAAGGATGCTTATAACCATGATAATATTCTCGAAGGTGCTTCATCACCTCGACATGTGAAGGATGCTTTATCACCTTGATGAATATGACCATGATGATTTCTTCGAAAGTACTTCATCATCTTGACGAATATAGCCACAAGAAGGATGCTTCGTCACCTCGACGAATACAGCTCTGATGATTTTTTTGAAAGTTTTTCATCATCTCAATGAATATAGCCACGAGAATGGTGCTTTGTAACCTCGATAAATATAGCCATGATGATTTTTTTGAAGATGCTTTGTATCTTGATGAATATAGTCATAAGAAGGGTGCTTCGTTACCTCGACGAACATTACCATAATGATTTTGTCAAAGACGTTTCATCATCTCGACGAATATAGCCACGAGAAGGGTGCTTTATCACCTGGACGAATAAAGCCATGATAATTTTTTCGAAAGTGCTTCATCATCTTGATAAATATAGCCACGAGAAGGGTGCTTTATCATCTTAACAAATATAGCCATAATGATTTTCTCAAAGATGCTTTGCACCTCAACGAATATACTCATGAGAAAGGTGCTTCGTCAACTCGACGAACATTGCCATAATGATTTTCTCGAAGGTGCTTCGTCACCTCAATGAATATAGCGACGAGAAGGATGCTTCGTCACCTCGGTGAATATAGCCATAATGACTTTCTCATAGGTGCTTCGTTATCTTGACAAATATAGCTACAAGAAGGATACTTCATCACCTTGATGAATATAGATATGAGAAGGATGCCTCATCACCTTGATAAATATAGCTACGAGAAGAGCACTTCATCACCTTGACGAATATAACTATGAGAAGGGCACCTTATCACCTTGACAAATATACCATAACAAGACCTCGAAGGTGCTTCGATGAATATTGTTATGAGAAGGTGCCTTATCACCTAGATGAATATGCCATGATGAGTTTCTTAAAGAAGCTTCATTTTCGGGTAAGAATAGCCAACAAGAGTACCTCGGCATCCGAGAAGCAAGGGCAAACCCAAGAATCCTCATGCTCAAATACTCAAATCGAAAGCTTTGGACATCCAAAAGGCAATGGCAAAAAAAATCCTTGGAGGCTCAAAATATTAGTAATGCCAATCCGAGCCGAAATCCTCAAAGAAATTGTTACATAGATACTCAGAGTCATCCCAAGAATGAGCCAAACAATACACTATCTTCAAAAGACCACCTAAAGTGCCTGAAACACCCCAGCCTAGACAATCCAACCTAAGAAAGGTTATCCGAATGTAGCTAGTTTAAAGTGATCCTACAATCTCCATACATCGGATGACTGATTAAGAATAGCATCGACTACCACATGTACTCCCTTCGTCTGACCTAATTCTAGTTCGGACTTGAGAGTAGAGGGTTTATATTATGGATAGAAATTTTTTTCCTTGATAACGTCGATGCATAGAAAGCTAGGCTCGATCCGACCTTATCTAGCATAATAGAAAAGATCAACCCCATGTGGATCTTCAAATCTTGTGATCATCGGGAACAACTAAATGATGAGCAGATAAGATAGGAGATAACAAATATTTTTTTTAGATAAAGTAAGAGATAATAAGCATATCTCATCCAATAAAGCAAGACTAATCATTTGATTCTCCTCCATCCTCACAGCTCTTTAATTTCTGTCTATAAATAGAGGCCCATAGGGGACCCCTAAGGTATGAAAACACATCTCATCCAAAGCGCTTACTCCTTCCCATCTATTTTAGAGATCTGACTTAAACGTTGGAGGATCTCCATCAGAGATAACTCCAGTTGGAGACTCATCTTCCAAGTTCTGCCATCGCCGTCCCACCGTCCCCGACCTACGGTCGCCACCCTACTCCAACCAACTTGACCCAAAAAGGATTTCTATCGCAACAAGATTAATAATTTATAGAGCTAATAAATATATTTTTATAAAATTTATTAATTATTATTATATTAATAAATATAGTAATATTTTATTTATAATATATTATAAATGATTAATAAATATATTTTATGAAATGTATTATGGATAGTTTTGGTATTATATAATCAATGATCTTGAATTTTCATCGAATACCAATATGTTACTTAAGGATACTCGATGATCTTTAGTCATTAGACCATGGCTTATCAAATGTCATGATCTTAAATCATTGGTGATCAAGATCATCATAGGATTCAGATCACCAATGATCTTAGATCACCATGGTGATCTCATTTCTATCACCAAATGCTACCTATGTGTGGTCGATGGAGGTTGGAAGGTTAATCATTGGTTGTTTGTTGATGATTGCACCAAATAGATTCAACAGTTTGGGTACATTCACATTTGTATGAAGATTCGCATCACCCAGCCATTGAAACTAGTGGGTAAGATTAAGGGGAGAAGATTGGATATTTGGCAATAGTTTACATATAAGAATATTATGGTGGTTTGCTACTATTACGGGTGTATTGGATACTTTAAATCAGAGTGCAATCATGATGATTGGATCCTACAATCTACCAAGAAGGGTCAGGCACAACCAATGAATTTTGTCTCATTCGATGAGGCGGGTGAAGGAGCTAAGTAAATGATAATTGGTAGTTGCCTCCTTTGAAGCTTAAACTTAGTCCGCGGTTGATTGTAGATTGAAACAAGAACCCTAGAGTTCAGCATGTTGAAAGGTAGGAAATGATGGAGTTGAATCCTAAATTTGTTCCAACTCACTTTGATTCATCTGATGTATGAGTTCATTTAGCAAATCAATCAATGCTAAATCTTGATCATTGGGAAAAACCAATGAAGCCAACTAGGCACCGCTCACCTGATCAACTGAACTTAAAGCTTGTTGAACCATTTTTACATCAAATAAATCTTGACTAGTAAATCTCAACTAATGATAATAAATCTAAATATAAATAATATTGATATTCCCAAATCTGACTTTTAATCTTACTCCCAAGCAGTATCTATATCTGAAACTAAGTATTTGAATCTAAAAAAGAAAGAGAGAATATAAACTTGATAGCTTAGTAAGTAATGAACACTTTAGCTAGATAAATTCTATAATAATATTATAATGAAAATAAGCATATCAGTTACATTAATTTAAAATTCTTATTCATATATATAACACTATCCAAATAATAAGCATGCAAATGCAATACTTTCAAAATTCAAATTTTGTTTATTAATCAGTTTCTTTCAAAACATCACGTTCATCTCATCAGTCATGAGCTAAATCAAAGTGCTAGTGCATAACCCCTACTGGCAGAGTATCAAATTACCAACATTTAACTACCCTACTAGTAGAGTTTTGAATTATCAACACACAACCCCCATTAGTAAGGTATCAAATTACAAGTGTTTAATCGCTCGACTGGTGAGTATCATAATACTAGCATTTAACTCCTACTAGCAGGGTTTAATGCATAGTCTTGTTGTGAGTCAAAATTAGTCTCAAATTAAAATATTTTTTTAAGAATATATTTCATATTTCAAATCTAATAATTTATAAAACTATTAACATTTATTCAATCAATATGATTCATATCAAATTAAATACATTCAATCATAAATCATTTATATTTTGAAAAAGGGATATATTCAGTATTTAAAATACATGCATTGGATTTATAAATCATAATTAATCCAATACATAGAATATTTATAATTTACTGATAAATCTAGAAAAAGTGAAGCATCACTTATCTTGTAAGAGAAACTAACCAATTGAACAAATTAATTCTAAGAATCTTTCTTAGAACTTATTACCACTACATTGAAAACTTATGCATTTTGCTGTGTAAGAGCATAAACCCTTCCTTGGATCCAGGGTTTTAGATTTCTAATTTTATTTGTTCAACTACTGTTACAGACCGACTTTCCATTTTTTGTAGGCATTCAGCTATTTTGTGACCCTTTTGACTACAACTAATGCATGCACTAATATTTCAAGGATAATCTTTTTACTATGGGCTTTACCATATCTAAAACACTTGATGCTATCAGTCGATCTAGAATTATTAATCACTAATCTCTTATTCGAACTCTTAGTATTTTTACTATTTTGCTTTTGAGATTCATTTGACATATTTCTCTTCTTTTGATTTCTTTCCATTTCAGCACGTTCTTCATTGATTTTCTTCAATTATCAATGCTTTATTCACTATATTTTCATAAATAGTTATTTATATGGCATCATCTACTTTCTAATTCTTATCCTCAGGCCCATCTCAGATTTATACACTCGATCACACTCATCCTTGACCAACCTTAGAATAAACTTGGTAAGCTCCATAGATTTAGCTTCATATTTCACAACTATCATATTTTTATTTAGATAAATAAATTTATATTAGAAAATTATCGATTATAAAATGCTCTTCGAAATCTCTCCCAGTTGAGATATTCTCCATCTTATTTATATTTATGTTGTGGTCTCTGCCACTAATTGAACACCTAATCTTGCAACATATACGATACGTACATGATCTTTCATCGTCATAGCATCTTATAACAGTAAATGCTTTTTCCATCTCTATAAATCAATTCTCAATTTTCAATGATTCCGTAGTCTCCTTGAAAGTTAGTGGAGACAACTTCTTAAATTCTATAATATTACTTCATAGCTCTAGTTGCTCTCCATATCCTTATGGTGGCAGTGTTTGTTATTGCACTTATCATTATTGTAGCAACTACTACTGTACTTGTTGTTCAATTGCAAAAACAATGAGCTTTCCAAAATTTTATTTCAAAATCTAATATCCCAAATTATACTTTTATCCAAATTTAATCATGATTATTTTCAAAATAAAAATTTAAAATTTAAAATCCTCACAAGACAGACTAAGCAATAACAACTGACATTATAGTCGATTCAATTTAGACCATCCAATTAATCAATTACAATTCATAGGATAAATTCATAGGTCAAGCTAAGATGCTAGGGTGCAATTTATGGTGAAATCTAATGATGCTCGGTCAGATCGAGTAGGATGCTAGTGGGTTGTCTGATAGTTATTGACCAGGATGTCTCTTCACTAGAGTTTATTAAGATTATTAAAAGTCTTTTCTAAGATCCAAAAAATCCTAAAAGAGAGCCACAATCTAAAGAGGTACATTTTTAGAGAGATGAACTTGCAAAGAGAGAAGGTGGGGAGAGGAAGTGGGAAGAGAAAGAAAGACAAGAGGAAGAGGGAAGAGAGAATCTCTCTCCTTTTTTTCTTTTTCTTATTTTTTTTTTCTTCATTTTTGTCTTCTCTTCTTCCCTTCTTTTCTTCTCTTCGTCGTTTCCTAGACAAAACAGGGGACCATGGTCACCCTTCAATCTCGAAACATAGCAGCCTCGTTTCCTAGACATGATCCTTCTTTAATCAGGATTAATTGGTTCCTAACATAATCTAATTATGATTTTATTTGTTTGTTCATTTCGTTTGTTACCAATAAGAACCTACAAAAATTGTTTACTTGTGTGAAATTAAATATATATCCATACATTCACAAAAGTCACCAAGACAGGAAAATCAATATCACCAAGATATCAATAAACTTGGAACTTATTTGGTTAGATGCTAGAAGCATTTCATATCACTATTTGAGCTGAATCGGGTCGATTAACAATAACTTTACTCGATCCTTAGTCTCATGGCCTGGCATGGTGTGACCATCTCCATATTGATACATGCATTCCACCATTCGAGCCACATTCATGGCTGTAACTATGAAGGATTCCTCAAATGGAGAATTGTCAAAGCGATCTCCATTCAGTTCTTTCCAAAAGGCATCAATCATATCCCTTATATGTTCGCGAGCTACAGACTCTGAAACACCCTCATCATGCATATAACATTGGATGGCTGATGATACATCACCTCTCTCAAGTTCCTCCTGGACAAATAAAGCAATTAGAACAAGGCTCATCTTGCTTCATGCTGTAAACAAGGAAATGTATGGGTGCAGACCTTTGAACCTGCCAAATCATTACAAAGTCGAAATATCTTGGATGTGTATTGCACAATATCTGGATAACTCATTGTGCATTCTAGACCTTCCTTGGTGATTTCTGTGCTCACACAAAAGTATGCACGAGTCAACAGCACAGGACAAGATGAAGACATCCATGCATTATCCAAGTACTCCTTAAATGTTGGAGTATAACCACTGTGGTACCAATTTGCCTCCACCAAGAAGGACTTGCATAGATCTGCCCACTGCAACAGAGATGAAGGCAAGTTCGATTAATAATCAGAAGAAGAACAGCGACAGGGAAAATATAATGACGAGAAATGGAGAAAGTCGTGCATTACTGCTTTTCTTAGGCATGGAATGATGTCTATCCCCTTCTCTTTAAGGATATAATAGGCTGTTCCATTGGTTGTGTTAATGAGGGCTAGAAAGCATGTCTTCATGTAATCCGGAAGTTGCTCCATTGCACTGACATCCCATCTGAAGGATCCAAAGAATAGAGGACATTATAAGTATCAAAATTGTTTGCTTCTTTTGATGTGAGCATAGTCTCATGTATGTCTCCTCACCTATCTACTGCATTAGTAAAGAGCTCAAGCTCATCCAATGTACCGTAGACATCATATATATCATCAATCGCAGTTATTAAACAATTATTTTGCGTAGCTACTCTCCTGTAGAAGCCAAACCTAGGCTCGAAAACGCACCCCATAGCCCAAAAGAAGCACTCCATTAATCGATCCCTTGCAAAACTAAGCTTTCTTCCAAGGTCCAAATCATTCCACCATCTATAACAAGAAAAGATTGGCAATCAAGATAACTTACAATGTGTCACAACAAGCAATTTCAAAGCAAGCAATGAGCTTTCTTATTTGCTCTTACTTGGAAATTTCTTTGACTTCACTATGATGTTTGGCTTGCACAGCATTGAAATCCAGCACAGCGAGCTCAAGTAGAGCAGGATGCACAGTGTCCTCCTCCTTATATGCATCAATAAACCAACGAGTGTGCAACCTTCGCATTCTCCTATTCAAAGGAAGCTCCAGGGCATGGGCAACATCCTCTTGAAGATGGGGCTCATCAGAGAGGTTAGCATTTAGATTCTTTAGATGTTTGATTGTTAAGTCTCGAGCTTCATCCAATGTAGTCTCCCCTTCCAAAGCATAGTAGGAAGCCTCATACAAACTCAAGATATCTTTAGTTCTTGGCAAAGGTGGGCCATCAATTTGCCCTTGTCATCCTTGAAGCCTTCAAAAATATCTGCACATGTACATCAAGTTACAGTTTAGTGAGTCCATATGCCTAAAAAGCAACTCAATCCCATTATTGATTCTAAACGTTGATCCACATATATAATTTCCCAGAAGGAGAAAAAGAGAATATAAAAAGCACTGAAAAATGGATGTCATTATTTTGTGGGTTGAACGAAATTAGCCAAAAAACTTAATTACCTTGTGACACATAAAGCCCATGTTCCCTAAGGATCCTAAAAAGTAGGGCTGTGGCATAAAGGTTTTTGCCGAGCATCGTGCTTATCTTTTCCAATGATTCAAATGTGGTGGCCAATATATCTTTGATCTCCTTGTCAAAGTGATATTCTATACCAAATTGTTGAAGGGCGTCAATGAGCTCAAGCTGCTTTACAAGTTCTTCCTCATAAATTAGATTTCTCACCTCCTCCTCCAACTTTTCGATCCTTCGAGCATTTTTCTCATTATCCTGCACTATGAATTGATAAAGATGGCAGCATAATATCCATGAAACTTACTGATAAAATAAGCTAGGGTTATTGTTATCACCCTTTGACCACCCGGCAAGGATCGTATAAATTTATAGTCCCACAAGCTCGGCTGGAAGTTTGCAGATCTTCTTTCAGTGGCGCAAGGGACTTTGTGCGCCAGATGACAACTTCTAGAGGTTGTGAAGCTACCAAGTCTTTCGTGAGGATGGTTGAGATTGACAGTAAGAGGAGAAAGGCGAGGAGGGAGAGCCATTGGAACAGACAAGTGCTTTTCTGATCCTGGAAATTATTGTGAGTTATCTATATATATTGGCTTGGGAATTCATGATTGGCAAGCAAATTGAACGCATGGTGTTAGAAAAGCAATGTGTGACTACTTCTTTTTAGCCACATGGTTGTCTTTCATGTATTTCCTCTTGACATGTAGATGTTTAAAATCTGTAAGATAGTATGTTTGGCCTAAGAATTTCTACTTTTGATAGTTTCATTAAAGAGATTTTTGGTTGGAGGGAGTTGAGATTTGAAATGGGAATAGAAATGGATGACTTCAATTCAAACCGTTTGGTTCGGAGAAGTCTCATTTTGATTTCGAACTCAGGGCAGAATAAAAAAGCCTAATTCTCCTAAAATCCAATCCTCACTCTTTTTAGGAATTCAAATTCCATTCCGATTTCAGTTTTGGTCACGAACTAAATACTTCGATGGATATGACCATTCTGATTCCCATTTTAATCCATTCCGATTCTGATAGTGAACCAAATATTCCTAAGGAGATGGTCGGTTTACGATGGAAATTGGAATCGAAATGGGAATCAGAATGAATTGGAATGGGAATCGGAATAATCAAATCCTCTGAACCATTTGGTTTATGAATGGAATCAAAATCGGAATCGAAATGAAAATTTGAATCTATAGGGTAGATTAGAGATTGAGTTTTAAGAAGATTGGGTCATTTCTATTCCACCCCAGAATCGGAATCAGAATGGGAATGGGACTCTCTAACCAAGTGGCTGGAATCGGAGTCACCCATTCCAATTCTCATTCTGGACTTCTGTTCTCTCCAACCAAGTACCTCCTAAACATTTTGCATTTGTATGATTTTGCACAAGTCTATAAGTTTTGGAGTTGTTTACGTGGGTACCATTATTCGTTTTCTTTATTGGCTGAGATGGGGGTTGGATAAATTAGATGTTTCAGTCAGACCATAATTTTGGCATCTTTGTGCGGGCATTTTCATCAAAGATTTTGCTAGCATTCGACGAAGCAAAATTCTTTGTGCATTTCCGATGGTTTAGAAAATCTAATGTGAAATGCACCACTTCGTCCTATTGGACCACATGGTTAATACTTTTCAACGCGCATTTAATATCCATTTAATACCTCTAGTTCTATTTTTCATTTGAAATTTTGAATGATGAAAATATCTCTTCCTTTCGAAAAATTATGACCATTTAATTTTTAATGACGAAAATATCTCTATCTTTTATGACATTCTATAAAAAATTATGGCATTCTATACAGAAAGTCATAATTTCAATGCAGGATGCCATGATATCAGAATGTCATAATTTTTCTGAAAAAAGAGGTATTTTCGTCATTCAAAATTTTAAACAAAAAGATAAAAGGGCATTAAATGTGTGTTGGAAAGCAGTGACTACATAGTCTAATAGGACAAAGTGGTGTGCTCCATGTCAAATTTTCTACACTGCAGGGGTGCACAAAGAATTTCTCTTCGACGAAAGGGCGGTCCAGGATGCCTCGGTTTGGCGGACCAAGGCTTTTGGTTGTTTGAAGTCAGGGGTTTTTGCGCATGTCACCTGTGTATTAGATGCAGCAGTATTTTCAAAACAAATTAAAGGTTCCTTTGCAAAGAAGAGTAAAGAAAAATAAAAAGACTTTTTTCAAGAAAGATACAGGGAGATAGATATGTTTCACTGACAAAGGAAGTCACATTTATGAAGAGTTTTAGTCTAAGCAACCGGTCAGTGCAGTCGCCGTTTAGTCTAACGGTAGAAACCATTCAAAAATCCAACGGTAAAACTTCCAAAAGGCTTAAACACATAATAGCTAGTTTCAAATGGATAAAAATAAGAAAATTTGAGGGCATTTGGTGACCCAAATGGGAATCTAAGATCACTTGTGATCCTTATGTTGGGGTAATCTAATCACCACATTTGGCATGTCATGATCTAGTAATTAAAGATTACCGGATATCCACTAATACCTGTTTGGCATGCTATTAGATTCTAAGATCGATTGCCATGTAATACCAAAAATACCCTTGATATTTGCTGGGAGATGTTTTATGTATTCTCAGTATTCTCAGATCTCATGAATTAAGAATACAAACAAACATACTGATTTTTACAACAGTTGTATTCAAATAATAAAATAATTAAGCAAATCATCAAATAAATAAAGCAGTTTAGCAAATCATCAGCTCATCAAAGATAGCGGTTTTATTGTTAGCCTAGAAAAGCAAAAAAGAAGGCTCTTTTCTATTTCTTAACTTCGGGATGAACTTGTATCATAGATTCGATTATCTATTCTATTGCTGGTATTTTCACAAAATGGGGACCAATATATCAAGATAAATCAATAATAATATGTGGATGGAAGCCAAAAATTTTTTTGAGTAGTTCTTTCGTGTAAATTTACATGAACATATTTCCTCTTTGGGTACATAGGTTTCTTATTGCTCTTTTGTCGTTGAAGAATGGGAAAGCAAATCCCAACCAAGAAAGTAATGGAAGAAAAAAATATTTGATATGGGTAGAGAGAAAATATTTTAATAGTTTTATATACCCCAGAGACATGACATGTGCAATGATTGAACTAAGGCACCATTGCTCTTTCATTTTCCTAAAGCTATTCTCTGTCCCTTTTTTCGTTGGTTGGGAGGTATGGAAATCAGTGAGCTCACGATAGAAATCAACCATACAAAGCTTATATTTTTTTGGTATTACTAGCCTTTAAGGCGGAAAAGTCTAGTAGCCCATTATCCTCTATGAATATATGGCTAGCACTTGTCATTTCAAAAGGAAGACAAAAATAGATCCAATATTTAGTATGCTGATGCAGCTGCAAGAAATCTGTTCTCAAAGAATTAGGATCAAACATCTTATAAAATAGACAGATCTATAGAATAAGAAAATCTATGTATTTGAGACCTTAATAACAAAAAAAAAAAAGGAAAAAAAAAGAAAGAAAAAACGTGCATCTTAGATATACATACAGATCTATGGAATGTAAAACATGATTTTCTATATAGAAATCAATGCTCAGAAAAATCAAAGAGACTCAAGCAAATATAATAAATCAAAAGAACTCACAAGGAAATTAGCCACCCAAGGCTTTTATCTTGAGTATTACTAGCCCTTTAGGCCAATTAGTCTACTGGCCCATTACCTTTTATTAGTATACGGCGAACTTGAATATGTTTAACTTGCCTTTTCAAAAGGAAGATTACGATGAATCCAACATCCAATGCATAGACATAGTTCCAAAATGTTTGTGATCATAGAATTCTGATAAAATATCTTAGAAAAAATTAAATCTACCAGACAAAGCTATCGAAAAAACCATGCATCTCAGTCCTACACAAAAAAGAATCAATCTATGCATCTCAAAGATATAGATAGATTTACAAGACGAAAATGTGATTTTCTGTATGGATATCAATATTCAAAAAATATGTGGGACTCAATTAAACATAAAATGTCAAAAAGATAAAGATAAAAAAATTAAAATCTTAAGAAATCTAGAAATTACTGTGGCCTAAATAAGAGAATATGAAGGAAACAAGAAAGGAATCCAAATACCTCACAAACAGTACTTCCTCGGATGCTCTTTCTTTCTTGGATGGCCCTTCCTCGGGATGCTCTTTTTTCTTGGATGGCACTTCCTTGGGGATGTCTATTTGGATGGCTCTTTCTTAGATGGCACTTCCTTGAAGTTCCTCGTATACAACATGTCGAGATTTGGTAAATACTCAATTGCTGGATCAAGGGATAAAATTATTCTAAATTTTATCCAAAGATTATCATACTAAGGGTGATCTTAGATACCCAATCTTAAGGATAGTTTTTTTTTACTAAGTTGGATGGTAATTTGAAAAGTGAGGATAATCTGGGATTGTTGCCATGTAGAATCACAAGATATAACTAAATATATTGGTCTCATCACCTTTACTCAAATCACCTTTGATCTTAGGTGGATCACACTAATACCAAACATCCCCTTGATATTTACATTGAAAAAGGGCGCACAAAACGACAACATGCAATAATCTCCCCCATATTTCAAAAAATTTTACTAATATGGCAGGGGGTATGAGAAAGTTGCACATAGTAATAATAGTTGGTAAACTTGAACAATATATTGGATGAACAAACTTAAGATCATAGAGACATGGTGGAGCTAAGCTCATTTAACTAAATTTCTTAAGCGTTATACAACCAAAACTGTGATCCTTTCCTTAACCAAGCATATTCCTGCGTGTTGGTGCCATTATGGTCATATACTTACCTAAACATTCAAGAGTTCTAAGGATGCAAGTGGGCCAGGTTGACTCGTGACCAAACCTGACCTAACCCATTCCTACCCTATCTGACCCATTCTATAGGATCCACAGGATTGAGTCAGGTTCCAAAGTTGGATCGACATTCCAGGTCAGACCTAGATTTACTAAACTTTGACCCAACTTGACCCGACCTGAACCGATTATACCCATTAAACTTGTGATAGAAAGCTGGGTGGGACTGAGTTAGCCTGTTATGGCCTCTCAAAGGCTCTCTTCATCTCTTATTTCTTCCAACATACATGCACATGCCCCTTGCCTCACATATTTTGTTACCAGATAGTTGTACATCTACATTTCGAGTTTAGATCTACATAATGGTGGTCAAATACCACCATTGTAATGTCACGTTAATCTCTTGCACCCTAGGTAGTCATGACTTTTTTTTTTGAATATATTTTTGCAAAGTCCATATTGTACAAACAGATTGAATTGCTGGACTTTGCATACTCTTGATCAAGCTATGCTTAATTAGGCTCTATTTGGCTAGTAAGTCTTGTGGCTTCAAGTTTATTCCTACAGTTATTTTTGATTGGGAAAGAAGGAAGATTTAGGTATTCATTGTGCTGGGTAATTCTCCTAATCAACCTTTAGTTAATCAAGACATTGCACTTGTTGGTCCTGGGGCTTCAATTTTTTTGCTCGTGTTAGTTTCCTGCAGCTATTTGATGGGATAGAAGGAAGACGTAACCGTGGCGCTGGGCTATACTTCCTCCATTTATCGGAGCGATGGCCTTTTGAGTTGGTTTTCAATTCTCAACATCCATTCGGTCGTGGAACCTTGTTAGTCATAGTGTAAGATTTCTGCTTTGATACGAGTGTTTGCATTTCTAGAACTTTTTGGCCGAGCATAGTAGTCTACTGAAATTAGACCTTCACTGTTTATCAGATATATATATATATATATATAT
>KE504925.1:233237-249510 GCA_000441515.1 Elaeis oleifera
CACTACACCGCAGACTCGAAATTCATTTGTCCGAAAGAAGTGATTCATGCACTAGTCTATTTAGATCAATTATCATCCCCATGATGATCCTACAATCAAGAGTAATTTAAAAATTAACCATTAATGATACATGTCTCAAAGTCTCAACTCTTTGAAAATATATGTCATCATCTTGTTAATCCCTTGGATGATTCATGGACACATAAAATATGAATGGTATTATAAATGCCCTTTAAGTACAAACTATATTCTAGTAATATGATATGCGTCAGTCAAGATTAACTTTTAGGGCATACATCCAACATTGTTATAATGAATTAGTTAGAATTATGGATATTTGATCTTCACCTTCTTCCCTTGTTTTATCATAGTATCAAAGTGTTGACCTCACTCCTACTTTGGTCCTTCCACCATTGATGGTCCAAGCTTAGATCTTGAGGCACTTCTCTCATCTACACCCCATCCTATGTGTGGCATTCCCTTAAGTTCCTCCACAACTAAGGAATCCAACACCAGTGCCACTTACGTGCACCCTCAAATCTCTGCACCCTCTTGCTACTAACCTTCTCTTATCGAGTTACTAGACAAGCACCGACTGTGGCCTTCTTCCTCCACCTCTCGATAAGTCCAACTACTTGCAGCCTTCTTTGATATTGTTGTGCCAGCCATCCATGGCTTCCTTCCAACACCTGTAGCCTCTTTCCCACCTCCCTGCAGCATCTTTCGAACACCTACGGTCTCTTTCCACATCTCCTTGCATCTATAGATTTTTCTGCAATAGTGAACTTGTTTGCCCTCAATATAAAGTCATCTAGAAAGCAGTAGGGCCAGAGAAGGTTGCAGCATTTCTTTGGCTAGCTTTAAAAATAACTTCACACAGATGAGGTTCTTGCCAAGAACAGATGGATTATGAGTATAAGTTGCCCTCTTTGTGGTTGTAATGTAGAATCTCTCTATCATTTTCTCATTAGATGCCCATTCACCAAGAATATCTAGACTACCCTAAAATCTTATCTAAATATTAGAGGATGACCACCTAATCTTTGCTTTTTGTGGACATCTTGGAGGAAAGGCATATTCAACCAACCTTAAGAAGGGCATAGGACCAGCTATTGATGTCTATGTTTTGGCATATTTGGCTTGAAAGGAATAAAAGGATCTTCCTACATTGATAAACATACATTTTTTCAATTCTACAAAAGACCCTCTACTCTTTTCATCTATGGGAAGATCTAGTGCTGGAGAAAATAATTAAAGGACATCTTCAAATTTGGACTGTGTATCCTCTTTAGTATGTTAGAATTTGATGCCTTGAGATTCAGGGAGCAGACAGTGATCACTTCAGGGGTTTAAGGGGTCTTTCTAGAGAGAGAGTTTTTATGAGAGAGAGCTTCTTGTGAGAGAGAGATTGAGTGTACGAAGGTTGAGAATACGATCTCTTCTTGTAATTTTTTTCATAGTGAAGTTTGCATGCTCCGTAGAGGCAAGTCTTTTGGTTGATCCACATATTTGATTATTTTTATTTTATTTCTTCTTTCTTGCTACTGCACTGAGCGATATCGAAAAGATCCAGTGGTGGTGGTGTTCTAGCCAGCATCTACAACAAGTGGTATCAAAATAAAGTGGTACCAGGGCGTAGGTTGCAGCGATGGTGATCAAGATTGAAGATAGAAAAGACAAGCATCATCAAGATGAAAATCAACCGATTCGATGAAAAGAGCAATTTCTCCTTATGGCAGGCAAGGGTGAAGGATGTGCTTATCCAGCAAAGGTTGATCGATGCTCTCTTGTGTGAGGAGAAGCCAACTACCATGGAGGTGCAGGATTAGAGACAGCTACAGATGCAGACGATAAGTACAATCTGCTTGTACCTAGCAGATGATGTGGTGATCCATATACTTGATGAGACTTTTTCGACGGTAATGTAGTTGCAACTCGAGAAGTTGTACATGGTAAAGTCCATCACCAACACTCTCTTCCTCTGGAGGCAGTTTTACTAACTGTGGATGATCGAGGGACAAAGCATACAAGAGTATCTAAGCAACTTTCAGAAGATCCTCACCGACTTTCTTAGTATTGGTGAGAAAGTTGAGGAGAAGACCAGGACGTTGGTCATGCTATCATCCCTTCCTCCCTCTTTCAAGTCCTTAGTGACTGCTCTTCTAATAGAAAAAAGCACCTTCAAGATGAAAAAGGTGACTTTTGCACTTCTCCAGAGCAAAGTTCTCAGGCTGGAGAATCGAACTTCGAGTTCAGATGGTGACTCAGCTCTGACGGTGACTGAAGAACGTGGCGACAAAAGATGAAACGACAGGAGATCGCGACGTGGGTGGTCCAATTCCAGAACAAGAGACTATAGCAAGATCAGATGCTATCGATGTGACAAGTTAGGACATCGTGTCAGAAATTATCCTCAACTCAATGATTGGACGATGGCCATTATGATGGCGGCTAGTAGCAACACTGAGATCGATGATGCACTTATGGTCTCAGATGAGGTATCTACTCCTTTCCAGCAGTGGATCTTAGACTCTACTTATTTCCATCATGTTTGTTACAGGGAGGAGCTGTTTGAGTCCCTGAAGAATAGTGAGGGTACTATTTACTTACGGTCAGTATGGAGATACATGATGGAGCAGTGAGGAAGTTGGGTGAGGTTCGATACATACCCAGCTTCAAGAGAAATCTATTTTTTTAGCAGACTGGATTCAAGCAGCTATAGGTGGAGAGCTGATGGAGAAATTCTGAAGATCATGCACGAAATGGAGTTATGATGAAGGGAAGCAGTATGGAGGATACTACCTCTTGATAGAGAACCCATTGTGAGATGGAACTGTAGGAGAAGGTGGATTGGGCACGAGACGGGAGACTCAAGAAGACGAAAGGCGATATCGCAAGGTGAGATTCCTATTGCCGCAGAAGACTACCCCGAATAGGTCTTAGATCAGAGAAGACACAGTATGTGACAAAGATGAGATTGAACGGCCTAGCTCGACTCCCATGTTTGTCCATCCATAAGCAGCAGGCATTTGCCCAGGGCATAGGGGCAAGAGATGAGCACTCAAAGTTATTATAGAGGTCAAATATTGAGTTGAGATGGAGATTATTTAAGATTTGATGCCTCAGGATTCAATCTACAATAAGCCTACAATGAGATCCAAGATGACGAACGGAGTCCAACGAGTCTAAGAATAGTCTAAACGGAGTCCAGATGGAGGAGATACGTGTAAAAAAAGGTGGCACGACCCATGGAGTGACAAAGGCCAATGGTGGGCTGACGGAGGCCGATGGTGGAGCGAGCACATGTGGGCTGGCTATGAGTGTGTGGCCCCAGCGTGCGGACATGTGGGCGCAGCCCAGGCCTAGGCGGGCGCACACAAGCGCAGCCCGTGCGGAGTCCTTACGCGGTCCACGTGCTGTGCGTGGACTGGCAGCTCACGGGAGAGCATGCGGACCGATCGGGCATTTCTCGCCCGATTTCTCATGGTCCATGGTGGATCGATGGCATTTCAGGGGTGTTTCATGCAGCTTACGGGGTTTTGATGGATCCGAGACTCCAGTTTTGCACGATCGGGTGGCTTGGAGCATTGCCGGTCTTGATCTGATGGTTCAGGGAGTTGTTTGGATGCTCATACGAGTCCTTTCTCCTATATGAAGTGGGTTTGAGGGCTTTAAAGGCCCCTGTAGACAAATAGAGGGGCATCGTGTGGCATGGTGTGTTCGATCGAGGATCCAAAGCAGCAGCAGACCGAGAAGAGCTGTCAAAAAGCAAAGGTAGGAGTGCTTCAAGCAGACCGTCAAGCAGTAGATAATGATCACTTCAAAGTTCAGGAGGTCTTTCTAGAGAGAGAGCTTTTGTGAGAGAGAACTTTTTGTGAGAAAGAGATTAGATGTACGAAGGTTGAGGTGTGATCTCCTCTTGTAATTTTTTTTATAGTGAAGCTTGCATGCCTTGTGGAGGCGAGCCTTTTGGCTGATCCACGTATTTAATCATTTCTGTTTTATTTTTTTTCTTTCTACTGTACCAAGCAGTATCGAAAAGGTCCAATGGTGGTGGTTTCCTGACCAGACATCCCCAATATAGCTTCACCTTAATTTCTTTTTCTGTTCCCATATATCTCTTTATATTTTCTTTCTTTTGTACATATACTTACTTTTAGTTTATATACCCTCCCAAATATTAAAATTTCATGAATATCCTCTTAAAATTGATATTTACATGTATACCCATAAAACACTTGTTTTATATGTATGCTCTTTTTTTTTTTTGCATATGTACTCATACCATCCAATGCCATTAAGAATTAGTGGTTTAAAATTGAAATGACTAAAATACCCTCAATGGATAGATATGCACAAAGAAATATTTATAAGGGTGTACATGTAAATAATAACCTTGCGAGGGTATTCATGCAATTTAATATGTTCAGGAGGGTGTACATATAAAATAATTTAATTCTATTTTTATCTATTTTAGCTTGTTTTAACTTTCACACTAGTCTATGACTTACTCATCAATATTTTCATACAAAAATATTGTTCAGAGAAAAGATCGATTCGATGATTAAATAAGAAAAGAGTGTTTAGGAAGAAGGGAAGTTCAACTATTCGATTAAATTTCCAGCAAGACCTTATTACCTACTTTTGAAATAAAAAATAATTTCATAATTTAATTAATTTTAATTTAAATAAATATGATTTTGGCTAATGGTATTGGCTAAATTACTGTGTCAAAAGTATTCAAGTAAAATAATATTTTGTAAGGGTATGCATGCAAAATTTAATTTTAGAAAGGTATTCATTCAAATCCAATATTTAAGAGCGCATTTACGTAAAAACTCTACGGATTATTTTGTATGTATATCCTCTTAAAGATATAAATTATATGAATATCTGTAAAATTACTATTTGTATGTATATCCTTATAAATATTTTTTTTTGCATCTGTATCCGTTAAGGATATTTTGATCATTTTAATTTTACATCGTTAATTTCTTAACAACATTAGATGATATAGTATATATGCCAAAAAAAAAAAGAACATAAGAGGATATATATGCAAAAAATATTTTATGAGGATGTACATATAAATATTATTTTGAAAAATATTCATATAAATTTTAATATTTAGGGATATGTATACAAAATAATTTTAATTAACATGCGAGACATTTTCTTCAAGTATTTTCAAATCTTATTTGGAAATTTAATTGGATGAAGTCATACACTCCTCGACAAGACTCCCTCTGTTGATCTTTCACAACATTGCCCATCGGATTGCACGACTCCGGTGATTCCGGTATTGTATCTCCAGTGATGTGCAACGCTCGCACAACTCCGGCGATTCCAGTGATTCTGGTGCAATGCTCGCACGACTGGAACCAATCTCATCAACCTCCCAATCCTTCTTCCGCCCGTAAGCCCATCTCCAGAGGAGGAGGCAGTCTCAACACCAAAGAACTACGCAACACGCAAGTTGCTGGTTTGCGAGCAACAAGATTTCTGCCATCTAGAAATGCAGATCCCAAGGAAGGAAATTCCAACTTCACAGGGTCATTGCTCCTTTCTCCCCTGAATCTCAACTCCCCCGCACAGAGACGACGACTCCTCGCAACAAGAGCAAATGCCGTACCCTTGGGACGGCGATCCTCGTTTGTACCTAGGTGACATTTGCAAGAAGAAACTGCTTTCTCGGGCCCATTGCCATATCCAACAAAGATCGCTTCTCTCCCCCCTTTGATCGGGTCAAATGCTCTACCTCTGGGAACCAATCCTCAGGTGGGAACAACCTTCAATCCTTGGGCCACCACCTACCCATATCTTACATGCTAAGCGTCCTGCTACAACACGCTTTCTCAAGGCACCGCGAAATGTAGCGACTGGATGCTGGACTATTGTATCTTCTCGCCGACGGCATACTTGAATTCCGAAATTTTCAGACAGCCAATGAACTCCTTGGCCATCCAAGAATATCAAGCTCTCCTCAATCTTCCTCACTCTTGCCAACTTAACTCTAATCCAGATCGTTAGTTGTGGAAATGGAGCAGCATTTGATCCTACTCTATTAATAAGTGTTATTTTTCCTCAAACACGGTGAGTTGATCTCTGCTCTGAATAGCTCCTTTTGGCGGAT
Organism: Elaeis oleifera; assembly: GCA_000441515.1. NCBI lineage: Eukaryota > Viridiplantae > Streptophyta > Magnoliopsida > Arecales > Arecaceae > Elaeis > Elaeis oleifera. The sequence goes on from KE504925.1 coordinate 239,371, forward strand.
ACTTCTACCAGAAAAACTAAGATATTTGCATGGTTATGCTATCACGACAAGATTCTTATGTTCGCAAACCTCATCAAAATGGCCTAACAATTTCGGCGTCCTGCTCTCTTTATGGTGCTGAAGATGAAACAACGGACCATCTATTTATGGTCTGCAGATATTCAAAGGAGTTTTGACATATTTTTTTGAATGATGTTCTTGGAGTATCAGAACTCCCACGCACCTATGCTGCATTTTGGGATGCTTGGCGTAAACATGCTCTCATATCTCTCATTTTTCCAGTGGTGGAATGCCTTTTCCTGATTGGATGTTGGTGTCTCTGGCATGAGCGCACGTCAAGAAGGGCCATTGAAGCAACCACTCTTGCTAAAGCTGGATGTCACATACTGATGACGATAACCTCTATCATTTGCTAACAAAGCTCGTCAGCTCTCTGTAATGGATGTGTAAATATGGTTCTTGGAGCCTTTACGGTAAATGGAACACTGAAGTTTGGGTGTAGACGGATTTTCAAAAGTTGACGAATCTAGGAGGAGGAAATTTTCAGGCCAGGCTGAAGTTTATTATTTGGTGCATGGCCCTAGCTGCAGTTTCAGTTTATGCGATAGTTTGCAAACTTTAAAACAAAAATAGAAGTCTTCGTGAAAGAGCTGAAAAAGATCTGGAACGTCCTCCCAATGCTTAATTGGGGTCTGTTTTGTCTCTGTTAAAATCTGTATTTCTTTGGTACCCAAAGGGAGAGAATTGAGAGATTTTGTTCTTGAGTTCCTTATTCAATCACGAACTCAGATGTTTGTATCAAAGTATATGTATATGTACCATCTTACTATGCCATTATAAATATAACATTGGTGGAAGTATCTAACTTCCTCCAATTTCCTCAAAAAAAAAATAATCCTAATTAATTTGTGCGGATGAAGTACCTTACTTCCTTCGCATTTCATCAAAAAAATATTTTCTGGGTTATTCAATTAAACAAATGATTCATTATTGGAGCAGATAGCAACAACCATTTCATTGTACATGAGTATTTTAATTTTCTGATGGATTACATGGCTTCATTAAAGAAATTGTTAGGCTTTGACCGTTCACTGTAGTTCGTAAGTTGCCTATGCTTTCCTGATGGTTCTCTTATTCCAAATTTCGGTTGATGATCTCCTCTGTCTTAGGAGAGGTAATGAATGAAAATTTACCTGCATACCCGTCAAAAGTTTCTCTCCACCCTTGGGTTTATAATTGCATATATGCAGCCAAACAAACCTTAGGCAACTGATGGAAAAGGTTTGTACAAGAATCATTTGATGAGCAAAGGTGAGGGACGAATGCAAGAGGACACTGGGTGATGGTTCGCCATCCATATATGGTCACATGATACTTTGTAAGAAGCGGGGAACCACAAGAGTTGTATTCTTTCCCAACCGAGAGAAAGTAAAGTAATAGGGTGCTAACTTCTCTATCATATTTCAATTTAAATTATTTCTTTTCACTCAAGGAGATTAGAAGAAAGGCCTCCTCCACTAAACTAGAAGGCTTCAGCTCAGATCATTTGGCCACAACTCAAAAGAACAATTGTGTCTCGGTTTCCATCTCCTATGATTTGCTACCATTAGGACTTTAACTGGTCGATCTCTGAGACAATGTTGTCATCAATTCCGTCGTTATCGGTGACAGCCCGGACTTGCATGTGTGCAGAATGAAGTTACATGCAGCGACCGCTTCTCCTACGGTCAGAAAATCCATTCTTGGCCAATGGTTTCGAGGACCTTTGATTTATCTAGCTTCTTCATTATCTCACTTCCAGGGTTTGCCAACACAAGCTGTTCATGATAAAACAACTAATTTTAGAGATATTAGCATATATCTTGACAAATCATATCTTCATGATAGTAAGATTTCCCGCATGGAGACTAATTTAAGATAAATGGCAATATTTGCTAATCTTAATTAGCTCGCCTGGACACATACCCCTGTTTCCTTCTTCCAAGATAATCTCTGGTGATGTTAATGCCTGCTTATTGTTGCTATTCTTATATAGTGCGTTGGAACATATATCTCAGCAGATTGGCTTGAAATTTAGTTACACTGTGTGTACCACGTTGCCATGCATCATGCTAATCACCTTGTTTAGTTAGATCATGCTGGGCCCACTGGATTTTGGATTTTGATTTTCAGCTAGATTTTGGTATGGATTTGATCTGGGTTTATTTAGTGCCATGTTGTAGATAATGAAAACTAATTGTTCAAATAAAGCATAATAACCTGAAGCCCCCTTCTATCCACACTCTTCTTGACTTCCTCCAACATGCTAATACCACTGGTGTCAATGCTGCTCACAGCTGCCACCCAAACAAAGCAAACAAATATGTTAGCTTGTGACAACACCCACAAGATAGTATTCACACGTGTGGACCGCCTCACTTACCACCCAAGTTCAGGATTACATACTGCAAGCTAGTCTCCCCCTTGGACTTCAGTTTGTCTTCCTCCTCGTCGATCCACCATGAGATTCTAAACAGCAGGCACCAGCATCTCCATGAACAAAGTGGCACTCAACACTAACCAAATCATACACGCAAGTACTTTCATGCAAATGCACTGGAATGCCATTAATGGTCCACTCACCTCTTTCTTAAGTAGCTAGCATTGGCAAAGTAGATCGGAGCATCAATATGGAGTACGAACAATCCAGGAACACTTTGGGCCACTGGATACTGATCCATTCGTCGGTAGACCATCGAGATTGCAACCTGTATTCATCTCTAGTTAGAAGATAAAATGCAAGTCTATCAAACTGAACTGGGGTTCAAAGAACATGCACTGCGATGACTAATCCAATCTCGACACTACCGAACACGACCCCCAAGTATGCACCTAAGCATACAAGAAATCAACCTTATCGACCTGCCAGAGGTGGATCGCTGCCTCATAGTCGATAAGGCCAAGCATTGCTGCAATGATGATGGAAGAGAGGACCACCAAAGGGGTGTAGTGGAACAATGGTGTTAGGAAAAGCAAAGTGAACATCACAGCAGTTGCCATTACTACATTTGACATAGCTGTCTTGCACCCGGCATTGTAGTTAACAGCCGATCGTGAAAATGGCCCTGATGTATTGATAAACTTTGGTCAATTAAAATCTACAAATTTAATAATGAAGCATGCTACATATATGTATAGTGGATCGAACATACCTGTGGTCAAGTAGCATGATGTTAGTGATCCAGCGATGTTCATCATCCCAATAGCAATCATCTCTTTGTTGCCGTCGATGTGGTAGTTCTTGAACATGGCAAAGCTCCTCCCAACAGCAATCCCTTCCTGTAGATACACCATAACAAATTTGGCTTCAATTGATCAAGTTGGCCATAACAAATTTAGACCTAGCAACTATATAAGGTAATTTCCAACACTAATGGGCTTCCTAGCCATAATATTGAATGAATCTATTTGTCCAATGGCTTAGATAGACTTGATCAAGATGACTTACAGCAAGGGCAATGATCCCGGTGACTATGCCGGTCTTCAGTGCTACCATCATGTACGGTGATGAAAAGCTCAAACTGGTTGCAGATGGTGGATTTAGGCCCTTTTTCAGGTATCCGATCTGCAAAATGAATATGATAAATCTAAATCTCAGACTTATTTCTTGTTGTTATTAATTCGAATTACTAATTCAAACATTGGTCATCTGATCAAAATCACATGACAGATGGATGTGCTGCTGGTGAACGCCTAGGCTCATGGGCCGGCCCAGTTGTTGGATGCAGTCCATTGCCCAACTCAGGAGTAACAAACGTATTTTGAGAAAATTAAGGTCCACCAACTAGCTAGCACCATTTGAAACAACTGGATGCTATTGTTGCTCTAAGAGGATTGAAGGACTCACCACTTGGACGCCATGGTTTTCCGCATGAGTAATAATAATGTAATAACATATATGAGACTGTTATAGAAACTTAAGTAAAAATGTTTCTTCATTTTTCTAAAGAAAAGCCTTCTTTTTTTCCCATACATTAATTTTCATCACTAACTGATATAATATCAAATGTTTATGGCAAAGGGGTCAGGTCTTTTTTAACTTGGACCCAGCCCAACAAATTCAACCTAAGTTGCGTGGAGTTGGACTCAAACCAGTGGTTTACACTTCTAGAGGATGGGTCGAGCCAGTTAGTTGCGGTCTGAATTAGGAGTAGGAATCGGGCCGGGTCAGCCTAGGTGCAGGTTGGTTGGATACAAGGTAATAAAAATCTATCAATCCAATTATGATTTTTATTAAATAAGTCAAAAATTTAAATCCGAATCTGGTCATTGTGTTAAACAGATAATCTACAAAAGATTGAATCAAGTTAAACAAGTTAAACGTTCAAGGATTGCCACCCTCACTGAGGATATATGTTCAAGGAGTCCAATCATAGAATGGATGGTGGGCCTTGGCCGCTGGCCTTCAACATCATCCAACTCCTGTTACCTGCTCAGCTGAGTAAAACTGAGTAAAACTGTACCTTCTCAGCTTTTGGCAAGTCAAAGTTGCAAGATATTGGTTCAGAGTAGCCATAAAAATATTATCTGCTCTACTCAGTTGCAGACTTCATCTATAGTAATATTTCTTTTATGCGCGTAAATATGTTAACCATATCTCGGCATTTATTCAACCTAATTACCAACCAATATATGATCACAATATTTAAAGAAAAGGAGATTTGGAGTTTCTTTCTTCATTAACTTTTGCTCATCAAATGGCACAAACCTTGCGGAATTAGCAAATTGTGATCTATATGGTATCACATTTTCTCAAATATCACCTTTTGGTATACACACAGATTGCTTAACATTTTGTTGAAAGTTATTACCTACAAGGATGCATGGACAAGCACTAGAAGACAATGTTGTCTCAATTCCGTGAATGGTGAGGACCAATACAAAAGTTGGGCAAAGACATTCCCTTCTTGCCATTGGATGAGGGTGGGAAGCTTTTGCCCCTCCCAATGTGTCACGGGAGCATGATATGAAGTGGCGAACGAAACGAGACAAAGGTTATCTATATGGATTTATATATAATATGGAATTTTGTAGCAGTCTAAAATATTTGGACGCTTGCTAGTCGCACTGAATTGTTCTTCATATTTGTTTGTGCCAACTACTTAACCTATTCCTCATGACCTCGAATATTGTTTTATAAGTATTTACAAACGACTAAAAACTTCACAGAAACCAACTCGTTTGGGTATTTACTTGCTATCTGGTTAATTAATTATACCTTCCTTTGTGATTGGTCCAGTGAGGATCAAGATCGGGTGCGTTACTGCAACCCTAACCTTATTTTTTTTTTTCTCCTTCTTGCAAGAACAATACAGTTTGATATTTTCAAAGATTTAATTTGATGTGGTGTATTATATCATCCTTCACATAGTATTGGTGCATTAAATCAACCTCGAGATACGTGACATCATCATACGAGATCAAATCTTAAAGCACCAGATCTCAGCATACCAATTCTCTTGTAAAATGGATTCAAATTGGTATTTTACCAATCTGAATAAGAGACGCCCTTATACTCTCCAGACATTTTTGCAGGCAGAAATGTTTAGGTTGGATATATACCGACCTGAACCCTTCTCTGTCCTGCAATATTACAGCATTCTTATTTCATCCCGATCTTCTACCGAAGTGAGCTATTTTTATGACGGACTTTGCTATTGTCTTGGCTATTCTACAAACACCCACAGTGATTTTTCAACTAAGCCACAGCTGGTCACAATCTCATGTCCAGCTCATATGTACAACTGTATGTCAACTCACTTACAAGTGGCTCTCTAACCGTCTAACAGACTCTCCTAATAGTTTAAAAACTCTAGAACGGTTCATCATCCTTTCTATAAATAGAGGATCAGAGATCCTTCATCGATAAGTCCAACTCTGAAAAACTAGAAAAAACTCTATCAGTAGAAAATCAAGCCAAACTCTTGGCTCCTACTGAGTTCTTCTCCAGTTTTATTCAATCTCTTTACTTTTCACTCTTTTACCTCTATTCTGAAGGCTCGGACTGACTTAAACATCAGAGGGTCAAAAATCAGAGAATCTCCATCCAATTTTTGACCAATTTTGCATATTAGAGGAGTTTTCGTCAGATCGCAAAGATTACTCCATCCCTATCTTGTCTAAGTTGATTCACTCTACTCTAAATTTCGAGCTCTGAAGCAACGGATTGACGCTAAAGGAAGGCCCCTTGATTTCTTTATGGGAAAGATGTTCAAAGCAAGAGCTCAGCATTCTTCTCCCCCTTCAGAAGAAGGAGTACCGAAGGTGCTACCACAATAGTCAATTACTGTTGATCCTCAGCAAATTAACTTCCTTATCTAGTAAGTCCAAGCCCTGACGGCAGTTGTTCAATAGCTTCAAAAGAGGGAGGAGCAACCATCGGAAGAAGCTCCTCTCTCAAATACCTTATCTCAATATAGCCCTCAATCAGTCCATCAAGACGAACACCACATTGATGAGAGTGACAGCAAATTTGACCCCAGTACTCTGAAAGTTCAAAAAGGAGGCGACCTAAAGCACAAGGTCCTAGATCTTAAAAGGCATATGATGGAGCTCTAGGTTGAAGGTCGATCTTAGAATAAAGATAGTTTCAATCTTTGATCTTCTTTTTCTTATGAAATCTTAAGTGAACATATTTCGAGTCGTTGGTACATTAAACTAACCTCGAGAAATGTGGCATCATCATAGAGATCAAATCTTAAAGCATCAAATCTCAGCATACCAATTCACCTATAAAGTAGATTCAGATCGGTATTTTATCGATCTGAATAAAAGATGCCCTTATACTCTCCGAACGTCTCTACTAGTAGAAATATTTAGGTTGGATAAATACCGACCTGAACCCTTCTCTATCCTGAAATGTTACAGCATCCTTATTCATCCCGATCATCTACTGAGGTGAGCTATTTTTATGACAGACTTTGCTATTGACTTGGTTATTCTATAAACGCCTACAGTGATTTCTTCAATCAAGCTACAGCTGGCCATAATCTCATGTCTAGCTCATATATACAACTGTATGCTAGCTCACTTACACGTGACTCTCTAACCATCTAATAGACTCTCCTAATGGCCTAACAAACTCTGAAATGGCCCCAACATCTCCTCTATAAATAGAGGGTTAAGGATTCTCCGTCGATAAATCCAACTCTCGAAAACTAGAAAAACTCTGTCAGTAGAAAATCAAGCCAGACACTTGGCTCCTACTGAGTTCTCCTCTAGTTCTATTCAATTTTTCTTACTCTTCCATTCTTTTCCACCTCTATTCTCAAGGTTTGGACTGACTTAAGCATCAGAGGGTCAAAAATTAGAGGATCCCCATCCGATTTCTTGACTGATTTTGTAGATTGAAAGAATTTTCGCCAAATCGTAAGGATTACTCCATCTTTATCTTGCCCAAGCCGATTCACTCAACTCTAAATTCTAGCCTTGAAGCAATAGGTTGGTACTAGAGGAAGGACCCTTTGATTTTTTTATGGAAAGATGGTCAAAGCAAGAGCTCAGTATCCTTCTCCCTCCACTCTAAAAGAAGGAGTACCGGAGGTGCCACCACAATAGCCAATTGCTATTGATTCTCAACAATTTAGCTTCTTTATCCAGCAAGTCCAAGCCCTGATGGCAGCTATTCAACAGCTTCAAAAGAGAGAGGAGCAGCCATCAAAAGAAGCTCCTCCCCAAATACTTTATCTCAACATAGCTCTCAACTAGCCCATCAAGATGAACACCACATTGATGAGGCTGATAGTGAATTTGCTCCCAGCACTCTAAAAGTTCAAAAAGGGGCGATCTGGAGCACAAGGTTCTGGATCTTGAAAGATGTATGATGGATCTCTAGGTAGGGGGTCGATCTCAAAATAAGATAGTTTCAATGTTCGATCTCCTTTCTCCTATGAAATCTTGAGTGAACCTATTTCGAACCGATTTAAGATGCCCTCCATCGAGTCTTTTGATAGTTCTGTTGATCCAATGGATCATATTGAGGGCTACAGGGCCCTTATGGCTTTACAAAGAGCTTTTGATGCCCTATTATGCATTGCTTTTCTTGCAACCCTTAAAATATAGTGAGGCTTTGGTTCTCTGGACTCTCATAGGGGTCCATCTCTTCTTTTAAGTAGCTCGAAAGGCCGTTTGTCACTTATTTTGGTACTAACATACCTCATTTGAGGTATGTGGATAGTCTCTTCTCTGTTCAGTAGCAGGAAGGAGAAGATCTTCAAAAATACATAGCTCGTTTCAACATGACCACTCTAGAGGTGACAAATTTTAATGAATCAGTTGCTATGTCTGCTTTGAAAAGGATTTATATATTTCAGAAAAGAAAATAAAAGACCTATATCAGGTCGGTACATCTCGAGAAGAAAAAAAGTCTACTGAGTGATCATCGGTGCATTGGAGCTTCTTTGATCGATTCCTTCTTAGGTTGCTCCAGCTTTTCGATGTCAGCAATGGCAAGTTTCGTGGCTAAGGTAGGATTCAATTTCTATCGACCTCGAGGTCTTCATTCTCTATCGGGGGTACCATAGATATGGGCTCCGCAACGATGGCTTTTGTTGCATTCACCTCGATCTATTCTCCTTTCTATACCCATCGATCTTTTATCAGTCCTAACTCCACCTGCTACTGTGCTGCAAAGACTGAACAGAATTTTCTGCGAGGAAGTCGAAGTCGTATTGGCAAATACGTTAGCAGCCGCTAACACCTATGTTGAAGCTGGATGTCATCCTGTAGCAGCAGCCAATCTGCACTAAAGCAATATCTATAAGGGCGTTCAAATGTTATCATTTTCACAAAAAAGTTTCTGCAAGCAAGAAGGCTGCTCTTCTTGACCTTAAGAAGGAATGGAGTCAGGGACGATTGATCCTGGGCATTGGCACCACTTGCTAACCTCTCGCCTTTCACTTCTCCTCACCCACATCACTACATGATCGCAGACCAGCACAGCATAGACTTTTAGAGCTCGATGACAGCCTTATTAAGTTGGCTTCCTGGCCCCTCTATTACTTTAGGGGATGATTCAAGATCTCCCTTCGTACCTATGTTGATGGCCACCTTTGGAGTGACCTTGGAGATATCCAGCTCGGGATATAGTTTCTTGATCAGATTGCAGCATTAACTGAAGGCATAGTCATATGCACCCTCGAAGCTCTCGAATACTTCATCCTCAAACTCCTCAAAAATCTTGTACAGTTCCACTGCTTTTGTCATCTTGTCCTGCTCCCTCTTTATTTATCTCTTCAAGGCCTCAATGGCCTTCTCGTAGGCTTCATTGACTTTTTTCACCTCTTTAAGCTTCGGCTTCAATTCTTATTTTTTCAGCAACAGTATGCAAATCAAAAATCTTCTTCTCCTGCTCGTTATTTTTGCTAAAGGTCCAACAAGTTTTGGTTCTTTTCCTTCAAGGCCTTCAGTTTCTCTTCGAGTTGGTATTTGAGTCTGATAACAAGTTCGAACTCCTTCTTCTTCTCTTAGAGGATGATTAAATTGGTATGCATGGCTTCTTTATTTTTCAGCAAGTAGGCTATGTTCTCATACATGACTTTAAAATCTACAGTGACCTATAGGACAAAAGATTCAGATCGATCATACATCGAAGTAAGAAAAAAAAAGAGAAGAGAATAGAAGAAAGAAGTACTTACATTCATGAGTTGTTCAAACCATTGGTTGGCGATCTGCTCGGGCTTATTCTTTCGATGCGCCTCCAATAAACAGTCGGCATGATAGATTCGAGGAGATCTCAGCCTAATCGGGGTCACTCTAGGTGTGACATCTTTGTGATGGCATCCCCTTCAGTCGAACTTGATGGTGCCCCAGAGAGTGTGGATGCTTTTTGTTGCTCCTTGAATTGATTTTGATGATTACAAAATATTTGAGGGGGTTACTAATAATTTTCGCTTGGAAAAGATTTATTGTATTTCAGGGGCAAAATCGTAATTTATTAAAATCTGATTCAAAAGCCTCAAGAGCAAGTACAAGAGATATGAAGTCTATTGGAGTAAATTTCAACCTTTTTGGATGAGTATTTTGAAAGATATTCAGGTTTGAATTTCATGAGTCGACTCATGGCACAAAGGGGCTGAATGGCACGCAGAATTTTTTAAATGG
>KE504925.1:280510-297509 GCA_000441515.1 Elaeis oleifera
TCCTCTATAAATAGAAGGTCAGAGATCCTCCATCGATAAGTCCAACTCTACGAAACTAAAAAAAAATCTATCAGTAAGAAATCAACTTAGACTCTTAGCTCCTATTGAGTTCTCCTCTAGTTCTATTCAATTTCTCTTGCTCTTCCATTATTTTCATCTCTATTTTCAAAGCTCGAACTGACTTAAGCATCAAAGGGTCAAAAATTGAAGGATCCCCATCCAATTTCTTGATTGATTTTGCAGATTGAAGGAGTTTTTGCCAGATCATAAGAATTACTCCATCCCTATCCCGCCCAGGTCGATTCACTCTACTCCAAATTTCGAGCTCTGAAGCAACACATGGATATATTTTTCCTCTTAGTATGATTGTTTCTTATGTTTCCTATAATGTGTTTCCTCGGACTCCCATCTATTTCTATATGGTCAGACTGGATCTCTCATCATTCTATTGTAAGACAAAAAAATAAAGTTAAAACCACAACAAGAGAAACCCATGTGTTAGGACTAAGTTACTATCATATTAGACAAGCATAAATTAAATATAATTACAAACAAAGCTACAGCAATGGCTAATTAAGCCCCTCTTCTACTAATTAAGAAATGATTTTGTTCATGAATGAGATGTTCTTCCAAGTGTTTTAAAAAGATAGTTCTTCTCCTATATTTACAGTTCTAAAACTGTCGGTGGTAATTAAATATTTAACATGATTCTTTTGTTGTAATGATGCAATAATAAAATTCTTTTGATATAATCCAAAATGGTCCTATACTATTATCTGACATCATGCCTATGACATTTTTGTCATTTATCGAGTTGGGAAGTTATGTACTGCCACATTCAAAGTGTAGAATTTTATATGTGATAGTTAATATAGAAAACCTCGAAGCTTTGACTCCTATGTCTGACTTTTAAGGATCACCTACTATTTTATTAGTAAATTAAGGATCACTACCTTCTCTTGATGACTCAACTTTTTAGCTTAAAAGGATCCCTAAAAGAATCGTAATATATTTTCTTACCATCTAACATAGCTAGGACTCATCTTTCTCTAATGTTTGGCCAGTTTTGCAGCCCTCGTACATTATCTATTTCTTTGGTTTTTCATGGTTATTGTTGCCGCTAAACTCTAATGACACCACATCAAGAGGTAGGTCAGGCACTCTGGTGGGTGTAGGCTTTCCTCCATGGCCGACAAACTTACAAAGAAAGTCTGCTCGTTGAAATGTGTCCGATGAAGGATCCTTTGATGTCTAAGTAACTAAAGCTTAGAAAATAGTCGAAAGAGAGAAGGAGGCGAGTAGGAGCAGAGTATTAGTTCTCCATCTAGGGTTACTTGAGGGTCTCCTTATTACTTTTTTTATATAGACATAGAATCATAGGTTGTTATGCTGGAATCTGGTAGCCCGTTAGGGCCTTTGAGCTATGATTCGACAGGCCGTTGGGATTCGTCCATTATCCTATAATCAAGGTTGTTAATTATGGATGTTGGCAGCTAGTCATGCTTGCAAATCGAATTTGTTAGACATGGGCATCAACAGTAGATTATGCACGCAGATCAGTTTTGTTAGATATGGGTGTCAGCCGCAAGTTGTGCCCATATCCTGAAAGTTGTTAAAAGATTTTAAGGATCATTTGCATGATCATATAGGCCGATGGCCTGAGGTTGAGATAGGATCAAGGCTTTGCCTGGATGCATTGATGCCTGCATGAGTTGTTGAGCATCGTCTCTTGTCATCGGTTGGGTCCCAACCTTGAGGTCGCTGAATGTCCGATCTGGAGATCGGGTAAAAGCTAATAATGTAGCACTGCTTCACCCTAGGTTCTTGGGTCTCTCCTTGACATCTGAGGTGGTCTTGTCAAGTTATTAGTGGATGGCCCTGATCTAAGGAGCAAAGATTGGGTTGGATGGCGAGTAACCTCCATAAGACTTGCCCCTAACTCTTGAGTCCAAAGTAATTTCACTACTTTGGGCAAAGGGAGTTGTTAGCTCCATGGTTGGTCGACGGTTGCCGATCCTGAAAATATTTATTCTATAGTATCTGATAGAAGAATTCATTATGTTCTAATGGGCATGTTGGTTGACTATTCTTAGTCTTCAAGGTTGGATGTTAGTTCCACCAGATGCTTGCTGGTTTGATCGACTGACCGAGCAGGTTATGAAGTAGAAGCCCTTGGCTCAATCTCACGTCCGTAGTTGTATTTATCCAAAGTCATCCCAGAGTTGATCCTTGGTTACGAATTTTGCCAAATCGATATCATCATTGTCAACCGACCAATCATGCTATGATTAGAAAGTTCCCGACAATGCATTGCTTGAGGCTGATCTGAAGTTGATTCTTGATAATAAATCTTGCCAAGTCAATGTCGTTGTCCTGATCCTCCATCTGACTTCTTCGAGGACAAGGGGTTCCAGTTGGCCCTATCGAGGGATCTTCGAAAGGTTAGCCCCTTTATCATCATCCTCATCCTCTATTTGACTCGTCCATGGATAAAGAATGTTAGATGGCCATGTTGAGGGACCTTTAAAGGATTAATTCCTTCATTATCATCCCTGATCTCTGCTCAACTCGTCCATCGATGAAGAGTGCCAAGTGGCCATATTGACGGATCTTCAAAGGGTTAACCCTTCATCATCATCTCAGCCTCCACTCAACTCATCCATAAATGAGGAGTGTTAGGTGGCCATGTTGAGGGGTTCTAGGATGGTTAGCCCCTTCATCATCATCCTTAGCCTCCATTCGACTCGTTTGTGGATGAGGAGTGCCAGGTGGTCATGTTGAGAGGTCATCGAAGGGTTAGCCCAATGATCATTGTCTTCGGCCTTTGCTCGACTCGTCTGATGATGAAGAGCACCAGATGGCCATTCCATATGGTCGGCACTTTCTGACCTAATCATTAGTGTCCGACTATCCCTATTCGATTGCTTCTCTCGAGGATTGAGGCATGACTAAATTTCCTTAGATACATTTCTTCAATTATTTTCAAAGACTTTGTTTGTTGTCAGTTATGGCTAACATCAGTTAGGTGTTTTAGTCATTTTAACGAAAAGCCTACATCAAAGCTCAAAGAAGATATTTTTATTGATATAATCAATGGACATACAACTTATTAGCACAGTCTCTTTGCTCCTTTTGCTCAATGTTCTGCACCTTACCACCAGCAAAGTCAGAGATTATGTTGACAATACCAATCATGGGTCGGTTATTATTATTCTCCTCATCGGGCCGATATCGTGGCGGCCTTTTGTTCTCAGTATTCCTCCAAGACAACTTAATTTAGTAATAAAAGCCTCACTTTTGCTTTCATTTGTAGCTTGTTAGAAATTTCCTGATTGAATCGAAGTATTTTCAAGTCATGCAGTCGACATTTCCCCAAGTAGCTTTACAATTGTAGAGATTCATAGTTGAGTAGATCAACTCATAAAAAATTTGAGTATCGAAGTTGGACTTATCAGTTTTTCTCAATTAGAATTTAACCAATTATTTCAGTTGGATATCAGTTGACTATTATTTCTAATATTGTGGCAATCCTCGTGTCATGGTCGACATGGCCACAACTTCATTCAAGTTATGAATCTCCAAGGTGGCGGCATTGGAGCATGCCACATAGTCCTTCAAGGATTCCCCTTCCCATTGCTTGATTGAGAAGAGGCTATCCGAGTTCCATGACAACCTACTACTATTGCTAAAGTATATCACAAACTGCTTCTCCAACTATTCAAAAGTGTGGATAGTACTCGGTTGAAAATTCGAGTACTAGATCAGAGCAGACTTCTTGAGAGTCGCTGGGAAGGTAAGATAGAGAAGGGCATCAATCGTCCCTTGAATCATCATGATAGGCTTATAGCTCTCGAGATAGTCGAGTAGATCCGAGAAGCCATTATAGGGCTCTAACTATGGCATTGTAAACTAAGGGCGGATTGATTCTTCCATGATTCTTCTAGAGAATGGAGGATGGGTGTTGAATCTGAGGCCATCTACCTGACCATTGTGGTCCTCTTGTAGCTCAGCAAGTCATCAATCAAGCTCTTGAAGCTTTCGATCATGGTCATCCAATCAACGGGAGTCACTATGGTGTTGAGAGTATCCCAGAGTCAAATCTTCATCAAATGATCCAGACAGGGACCGACGATGCTTCTTTCGCTTTAAACTTTGGTGTTAAGGGGAAGCTTGTCGAGTCAAAGGATCAAGGTGATGAGACTATCAAGTAGGCTAAGATTGTCAATTGTGCCGCGAAGGAGTAGCATATGGATCTTGCTCCTCGGGCTATTACTACTGCCTCACCATCGATTGGAGGCTTTGGACAATGATCATTGGAGTTTGTACTTGCTGCAGTAGTGTAGTGAATTCCTACTAATATGCTACTATTACTAGGTGGATAGATCTAGGCTTAGCTTTCGCAACCAGCCATTCTTCTTATCATGAGGAACGTCCTTCGGAATTGGCTGAAGCATTCTGCACTCTTATTCCCTCCATTTTTACTTCAAAGTTGATTTTTTTCCCTACCTGGCTTGCCAATCTATTGCCATTATACTCCAATAGTGCCACATTAGGAGGTCGGTCAGGTGCTTTGGTGGGTGCAGGCTTTCCTTCACAATCGATGAAGCTGCAAAGAATATCACTCACTAGAGTATGTCCGACGAGAAATCCTCCGATGTCTAAGTCAACCAAGCTTAAAGAACAGTCAAAGGAGAGAAGGAGGCAAGTAGGAGCAAAGTATTAGCTCTCCATCTAAAGTTATCTAAGGATCCTCTTATTACCTCTTTTATATATAGGTAGAATCATAGGTTGTTACACTAGAATCTGATAGGTCATTGGGGCCTATGCGGCCATGATCTAATAGGCCATTGTGATTCACCCACTACCCCATAATCAAGATTGTTAGTCATGGATACTAGTATCAAGTCATTCCTATAGATCAGATTTGTTAGAGATGGGTGTTAGTAGCGGATCGTGCCTATGAATTAGGTTGTTAGAGATGGGTGTCAGCAGTGGATCATGCCTGCAGATCAGGTTTGTTAGATGTAGGTGTCTACCATAGGTCATGCCAATGTTCTAAAAGTTGTAAGATTTCGAGGCTTGTTCGTTTGGTCGAATAGGCTGACAGCCTGAGGTTGGAGAAGGGCCAAGGCTCTACCCTGGGTGCATTGGCGCCCGCATAAGTCGTTAAGCATCATCTCTTATCGCCAGTTGGGTCCTGACCTCGAGGTTAATGATGTCTCATCTGGAGATTGAGTAAAAGTTAATAATGTAGCATCGCTTCACCCCAAGTTCTGGGGTCTCTCCATGACATCAGAGGTGGTCTTATTGGATCATCAGGGATGTTTGGCCTGCTGCGATCCAAGGAGGGAAGATTGGATTTGATGGCAGGTAACCTACACAATAGTTATATATTTATAAGGATCTTAATCAAATATTCTTATTTTTTGAAGATAATGATTTGCCATATATATCTATGCACAACATCCAAATCCAAAGATCACAGTCATATAAAAGTGATGGATTACCAAGAATTTTATGAGAAGGAACAAGAAAAAGCTGCAACCTAGAACCACACTTTCCACCTCCACTGTAAGAAATAAGACACATCCACTACCAAGCATTAGAAAGAGGAAGTGGAGTATATTATAAAATTTCAATATCAACAAGAGAAGTGAACGAGGTGCAAAATGAAAGATGTGGTCCCTATGCCTTTTTGTGTAATAATAACAAATTATGATGATCAATATCCGTTATTACAAATATTTATATTATATCATGTTGTTATGTCCATTAGATAGTGGTACTAGTATACATAACAGTCTCTTCTCAAAAATACTATCACAATTTATCACGTCCCGAATCCGACACCTGAATCGATCACATAACATGGCCATATGAACCCTAGAATAATATCCTAGAGATCATATAAGGCCTAAATAATAAATAAGTCCATAAAAATACTAAAAAATTATAAAATTTCAACTATATTTATTAAATCAAACTAATCCATCTTTATTTATTAATGTTCACAAGATTAAAATATTTATTCAGTATCAGAAAAAATCAACTAACTAACTAACTAAGGATTTCATCGCTCGAACTCCATGTCCAACCTAACCGATGCTATACTTCCTGCAAGTCCGAAGAAAAAGAGGGTATGAGCTTTTCAATCCCGCAATAATCTCCCACACTCACATCAGTATGAATATGAAATATTTTTAACAAATATATATAACTGATAAAAAATAATAAGATTCATATATCATCAATTTGATAGTAATTTTATTAAATACGTCACATATCATAAATCAACAATTTTATTCAATAGTAATTCAATGAGATTATTTATTGTTAACTGATTAAAATAGTTTTGATCAAGATAACATTGTTATTTCAGTACTGGACTAGATCCATCCACACTCCAGCCCATGGCAGGCGAAACACACATCACGTTCCTATCTATGGTTGGAAATCACATCTCAACTTATGGCTGACATCACAAATATTATGTTTCACACATACTAACTAGTCCAAATATTCTTCAATTAGATACAGTTCATCATTTTGATATGATCTCATATTAGACTAGCCACAATCATGCTTTAGCTTGTGGTAAGCTAAAACATCTCAACCTACGGTTGAGACACCACTTTTCACACATAGCGGACTAGTCCACTTGCTCCCCTTTTCTACGCTTATACAAATTAATATTTGTCCTTCCAGTATTGGACTAATTTAGCTTGGAGAAGTTCTAACCATCTTTGTTTCTTCTTTGCTATATATCAAAAAAAAAACCATCTTTCACTTCTTGTCCCCTTGTCTTTGCCCGCACATTTCTTGTTTCCTACCACCTTCACAACCATTAATTATGGTCATCAGTCCCCCAAGTCTAATACCTCAAATCTCAAACCATTCTAATACTCTATCTCACTACCTATCCCATGCATATATACATCAATGATGAGCCAGTATATCTTAATAATCCTAGCGGGAAGGACTCCTACAAAGAGTATTGAAATGAATGCTAAGTGAAGGTACAACCTAGGTTCTTTAATGCCGATACCTCCTTCCCCAGCATCAATGCTATCAGTAAGGATGTCACTACCACTATCCCCACTACCATATCCCATGAGCTCCACTTCATCGCATACATTAGTGGTGGCACACAACTCAAATCTATAACCATAATTTACACACAATAAATAAATATTACTTCAAACCCATAATATATTCTTACACTAACATTATTAATTAACTAAAGTTATCGTTAAGCATGCCTACTTTTAGAGAGAGAGGGATAGAGAAAAGTTAACTCACATAATCCTGGAATGGTAGATTTTTGAGCTTTGCATGACTAATCCCTTGGGGTATCGTAAGGCCAATGATGGTGATCCTACAATGAGATATGATTTGAAGAGGCTGGAGGAGTAGATAGGAGCCCACTGAAGGATGGGAAGAAAGTACTGGAGGCCCAGGATAAGCGCACTTGAGCCCTTCTCATGCTTGAATTACTGAAGGGGATCGTTGGGGAAGGTCTCTTAAGGTTGGCACAAGAGGTCACTAGGAAAGGCCGCGACGATGGGAGTGGGATGCGGCATGTGCAGTCCACTCTTGTCTCGATCCCAGCTAGGGAACACAAGATCGATATTCACCATTACCATCAGTAGTATGTTAGTGCTTTGAACCTGCGTGAGATATTAAAATTTAAAGAACGTTAATTGGACCAAATGTCGAGGTTTTGTATCTTGCTAGCAATGGAGATTTGCACCTTGTATTCCCAAATTCATCATTTTTACATGACAACTCAATATATAAGTCAAACACAAACCCTATTTTTCTTTGTAAGTTATTTATTTTTTGCTTTTACCAAAAAAAGTTTCTTATCTTTCGTTATAGTATACTCATTCTAATTTTCATGCTTTGCTTGGTGTACTCTTTGGTTTTATATGACACCTCTATCATACTCCTCATTTGTATCTTCATAGGATACCACAAAATCTCTTAATTCTATAAAATGATCGAAAATGCAATATAATGTCCTTGTCAATAGAAAAAAGTAATAAATAAAAGCCTAAATTTTGCTCTAATAAGCTTTCTAATAATTAAAGCTGTCTTTTTTGTTAATGTTTTTTAGGATAGAGACGTTAAAATGCTAGGAATTCACCACATCTAATCTAGCTTGAAGATAAAGTGAGAGATGAAGGCTAAGAAAGTGTCCTCGATAATTTTATTGTTTGGTTTGTGATTTTGTCTGTACACAAAGACAACCAAATACAACATATATATTTTTCAATGACAATCAAAACTTTCACTAATTCATAAAAGTAAGAAGCAATTTATAACAACTAAACCCCAAAAGTTATTAGCAATATATAGCAACTAAACCCCAAAAGTAATCCTTGGAAAGATCAAAATTTTATCATATTAACATTCTTGACATAAAATGAATGATGCACATACCTAAAGTCAGTTTCCTCCAATATTTCAAGTGTCATATAATAAATGGAAAAATCAAGTTCATCAACATCATCTTTAAACATAATAATCATAATTATGTGACATATAAAATAGTCAAATACTTTTGCATTTGAATTAATATAAAAATATAAAATATTCTCTATCACTTATGTCACTTAGCTATGTATAGGGTGAGTGAAGAAATGATAAACAAAGGATGCGGAATGTGTGAACTACTAAAAGGTATGAATCAATCATCTATAATGCATGAAATTTATAACTATTGGTTGTTGAGATTATATAATTATCTACACCAATAGATATCTAAGTCATTATGTGTTACCCTAATTTGATTGTTTTGATTTAAGTCTGGCCTAATACATTAAAACTAGATTAAAACCATGATAGGGATGTCTAAACAACAATATCCTTGACAAAGCTTTGAATATTCAAACTAAAGATAAATGACAAGTTAGTGGCTATTAAATTTTCAACGTTGGATAAACTTAAAAATATGTTTAATAATTTGATAAATTATAGGAACATATCTTCAACTTTAGCTGAATTTCAGTTACACTCTCTTAACTTTAAAAAGTATCAAACTAGCCCTTCAAATTTTTGAAATATTTCAAATAGTCATACTTCTTATCTCCATAAACAAAATGAAGTCAAATGACCATCACATGATACCATAATTTATAAATTATCAAATATTCTTATCTCCACCTCCACCTCTCTCCTCTTTAATTGATTCCTCTATCGCTGGTGTCCCTCTTTCTCCCTCCTCCCCTTCCTCCTCACCTACTTCTTCTCCTTTATGGCAGCTCCCTCTATCTCCACCCTTCCTCACCAACAACCCTTCTTCTTCTCTCTTTCTCCTCATCCACTTCTCCTATCCTCCTCCTCCTCCAAACTCATCCATGAGCTTTCTCCCTCGCTAGTGGCTCCCTCCACCTCCAATCGTTCTCACTAGCAACCCTCCTTCCTTCCTCTCCTTCTCTCTCGTTCATTTCTCCTCCACATCCTTCTCCTTCAAGTCATTTATGAGCCCTCTCCCTCCATGGCATCCCCTCCCGGCAACCCATTCTTTCCTCTCCCTTCCTCCTCACTTCTTCTTCTCTTCATCGTCCACTTCCTCCAAGGCCGCCCATGAGCCCTCCCTCTCCATGGTGGTTTTGTCCACCTCCACCCATTCCTCGTCAGTAGCCCCTCCTCCTCCTCACCCACTACTTCTACTCCATGGTCAAGTGGAGAGTGGGCCCATGGTTTTTAATGGACACGACAATTTTCTACCTGATGTAGGGGCCTAACCTTTTGCGGTCTCGATGGAAAGAATCTCAAGCATGGAGCATAGATTCTTTATGATACTTATGGAACCATAGAGTGTGCTATGTGTACTCACAGATGGCTGCCATCAAATAACATGCACCCATGCCATACATGCAACACATATTTTTAACGGTTGTCCATCCACTGATGGCAGCCATCCACAAATGCACCGTACTATGCAATACTTCATACATATTATAGAGGATTCCTGAAGATCCAACATGTAGATTTGTGAAGGAATTCTAAAGGCTAAAAAGGGTAGGAGATAAATTACTAGGATCTAGACAACTCAATAAAGAATGTTATTTGAAGTCGGTTTCCTATAATTGGCTCGATAACATGACTCATAATGGGTTTTGTGGGGGGGGAAGAGAGATTTGGTTAGGATGAAGAATTATTGGTTGGATAAGATCCACCACCTAAGTGGTTCAACCACAAATGAACACCAATATTCATGGAGAACAGAAAAAGGGAGAGAAATGGAGCAATATTGGCCTTTGTTTGTAGCTGAACTGGTCAGCTGGTAGATCTAGTCCAATCAATAATTTTAAGAATAAATGGGTATAGGTGTGAGGCATCTCAAATGATTGATTTGTGATGGATGACATCTATACATTGGAAATGATTGATATGAGTTGCGCCAATGAGTTTGAGTCAAAGCCAAATTGGAGATGGCAAATTGGGAAGGCCTCTCTTGCCTACCCTTGGATGCATGTCCAAAGGTTCAGTATCTAACACAAATCAAATTATGAACCTCTCATGGGAGTCCATAGTGGAACTAGTCAACGACCTTCTATAATTCATCGATGGCAAATAGGCAACAACAAGAAACCTCATAGATTTAGGAATGCCGGTGATAGCATTGAGATCCCAACAAGTTAACCTAGATTCCATATAAACAACAATACAATAGAGGTAGCCTCTCTCTCTATATCTTATTTTTTTTTAAAGGAAAAGGAGGAAGTGAATTACTTCCCTAGTATTTATTATTGATTATAACATATCTTTAAAAGAGTAGAATGGAAAATAGAAAGACAAGCATGCAATTAGTTGTTTTTTGCACAAGAAAAGCAATAATTTACGGTTCTTTTGACTCTTAGATATTTGGGGTCGACTCACATTTAGGGTCGATTCATGAAACTTCTAAAATCAGCTCGAGATGCAATGGGGTTGACTCAAGGTTCTTTGGAGTCGGCTCAAATTTTTGTTCTCTAAAATATAGCATCTGGCATTCTGAGTTCTCAGTCAGATCAGCTCTTGAAATAGTAGGGTGGACTCGAGTTTTAGGGTGACTCAAAAAGATATTAGTGTTGGCTTGATATGAAATAGGGTCAACTCATCAATATTTGAGAGTCGGATCTAGTTTAGGGTCAACTCTAGAAAATGTTGGAGTTGGTTCGAGCACTATAGATCTTTGATACATTTTTCGTGCCAGAGTGTGCCATAACTGATTCTCTTCTTTGTCAAAGTCAATTTTTGAGCAGCTTTACTTGATGAATAATATTCTAAGCTAGACTTGCTTTATCAAAATGAGTGATCTATTAGCTTAAAGAGTATTCACCTACACATAATCTCAAGCATTCATTAGTACCAAAAGTATCTTAATATTTTGGTATCATGAAAATCAATTCTTGAATCAACAATCTTCCTCTTTGTGATGATGATCAAACCCACAAACTTTGAGAAGTTTTAATAGTATTCCATTTAAAGAAACTCTTTCTAAGTAATAAAAGATTTTCAATATATCTGAGCAATCAAGTAACCAGAATAAAAATTTTCACACAAGGAGTCATATAGATTTCTCAAATTACTTCATTATCATAACTGGCAAATTGAAAGGCTTTTCTTCAACAATGTGATACATGAGGGCTAAATCACATTTGGTCACAAAGTCAGATCTTCCAATTTTGAGAAAAATAGCTTGCAAACCATGTTGTGAAGGAGCCTCATCTCCATAGATAATTGGTTTGCATATATTTCTGTAATTTCTTTCACATCATTTTATTTCAAAATATATTTTAATATTTCTTCTCGATTGTTCAAATTATCTATCCCAGTACTGGTGCAGGACATGTAGGATTTTTCCTAAATCCTTGCTTGAAAGGGCAATCTATCTTCCTTTAACTACAGAGTTCAAGAGATCATTTTCAAATTTGGTAGAGCCATAGAATTCTTGGATATGATTTGGATAGATAGGCAACCTTGGTGAATAGAAGTACTCCCCACCAAGCTTCTTTGTCTTGTTGCCAATAACAAATCCTTCATTTTCAAAGAACAAGAAGTCAATGTATCTACTTGAAGAGATTTCATGATCAGACAAAGGTGTTGGAGTCTTTCTCAAAATCATGAAAAAGGAAGCTTCTCCCTCATTCTTCTCCATTTCTTGAGTTTTTTTATTATTGCTATGATGATGTTGTGGGAGCATCGTCCTTCTTTATAGTAGAGATTTTAGAATTATTCCCTTCCTTCTTCATTCTTATGGCAAGAGCCTTCATTAGTGCCATGAACGTGGAGTACTAGTTGTGGGGGTTGAAGGGAACATGACACAGAATAGTGGGTAGGGTTTCAAAAAGAGGGCATAGAATAAGATTCTGAAAGGGACGGACGATAGGGCACGGGGGATAAGGATTTTAATGCGAGAAGCATATATCTCTTTTAAATTGACGGTGCCAGGAGAACCCATAGTGGCTAATTGAATCACACTCAATTCACATTCATGCATCAACTCCCAGATGTGTCAGGTTGACTCTTGATTGGGGCCAACTCATAAACTCAAATGAGTCGACTCCAAATAGAGGGTGGCTCGAGGTTGATTCAAGTCAACTCCCATGGCATAGGAACTAAATTCAAAATCTTTCATTCAAAATCATTTTCAATCAATTCATTAAAAGATTTTCTTCAAAATTAGAGCATAGATTATTTAACCAAAACTGATAGATCAAAAACTCAATTCAAATCAAATTTAAGCATCATATATCAAGTAATTAAGCACTGCAAATATCATTCAATACATAGCATACATGTATTAGCAAGAATATCACATAATCCAAGTTCTCTTCTACACATGTAAAATCTTTTTTCATATAAGAGTTTAGTGAAGATATCAAGAAGTTGATTATCAATAGAAATAAATTCAAGCACAACATTATTACTAATTGATTGCTATAGCAAGCACCAAAGATAAAAATTTAATCTGATTCAACTATTATATAGAATAGGGTGAGATCAAATGTCAAATCCTTAGAGATCAAAGAGCTGAGTTATGGTCAAACTAGAAAATATGGTGAAAAATAAAATTTTAAGATTTAGAAAAGATTAAAGAACAAGTTTGATAAACACAAAATTTTAGAAATTTTGATAAAGAAAGTACCTCAAATTTTTGAATCCATCTTTAATCATAGATTAGTATTTTAATCAAAGTAATCTAAATCACTACAAACTACAAGCCATAGTGATAATAAAAAGATAAATTTATGATCTTATTCTAAACATAGCTTATCTCGCTGAGCACAAATCATATCCTTAGACCATGACTCATCTCTACGTAGTCATAAACTATTCAAGATCAAGCATCATAAAATCATGTATACTACTACTTAAACAAATAGAGAAGAATTACAAAATTCTTTATGCTTACAAAATATTCAATGATTTTTAAAAGAAAGATGTCTTACAATATTTAAGTAGTTAATTGCATAAAAAAGAAATACACAATAAGAACAAGAAATAAAATACAAATCTGATCCTAAAGACTTCATCTACTCTCTCAAGGATGAAAGATTTAGCTGCTTATGGATTAGATCTCGCTCGTCACAAAAAGCTCCATCTTCTTTGATTGTTGGGAAAGAACTTGAAGAAGAAGAAGATGTAGAACCTTCTTATGTCACCAAGAACTCTCTTCCAAAACTCAACACCTGGCAACCTCCCTCTCCTCCTCTCTATAAATTTCTCTCTAATTTCTCTCAACTTTTCTCTCCAATTTTCTTTCTCCCTTCTCCCCTCTTTTTGATGTCTCCCCACACCCTTTTTTATAGCCTTCAAAACCTCCTAGAGTTCTAGCTGTCTCAAACTCTCATCTCCTCAAATCTCTCGTACCTCCAAATATTTCTCTATTTTGATTGTGGCATCCCAAACCCTAGCCACTATAAAACTCTCCACACCTCCCTCTCTCTTTATATTTTTAAACCTTAAACCACTTTGTCTCATCCCAGGTGAGAACCCAGGCCCTTGGACCGCTTAAGAAGACCGCACCCACTTGCCCTATTCAATGAGCCGTGAGCCCACATGCAAAAGACCACGCTTGCACCCGCATCCACCCACATGCACGCCCATATGAGCATCCGCCAACTGCACCCAAATGCACCCCATGTGCGCGCCCGCACACTTGCGCACCCACATGAAGCCTATGAGCCATGACATAGATCGAGTAGCTATGTGTGTGTGAACCATGCGGGTGGACCGTGTGATTTGCCTGTGCACCGCATGAATGGACCGCGGCTTGTTTCAGTGTGCCATGCATGGACTAGTGCTCATTTTTCTCCTTTGAGCCATGTGATCATATGGACCTTATGTGTCCATGGGCCTTATCTTGTTTTGGGCTGTGCTATTTTGCTTTCTTCTGACCTAGATGCGCATGTTGGTTGAACATTTATCGATAAAGATAGGCTAACTTGGGCTTCATCTTAGACTTCGTCACTGCAAATTTTAGGGGCCTTTGCTAGTTGGTGTGATTAAGTCTTCATAATTCACAATTACTGAAAAGAACATAAAAAGTATCAAATACTAAATAATAGAAATTAAATAATAAAAATTTTAATACTTCTTATGTCATATTAATGTATTGATCACTAATCAAATGACCTCTAATGGAATGATGTTTAATTTTATATGTCTTATTCTATAATGCTAGATAAGATTCTTGATTAAATTAATTATACTAGTGCTATTACCTTTTATAAAATTTTACTATATTTTAGACATAGTCTTCAAGTTGTTGTTCGATCTATAAGATTTGAACACAATAACTCAGCAATAATATATTTAACTTCAAATAAGATAATGCAACTAAATTTTGCTTCTTGCTAAACCATAAGATCAAAATAATATCTATAAATTGACAAATTTTATTAGTACTTTTATGATCTAATTTGCATACAGCAAAATCAGCATCTGAACAACTAATTAAATCAATAGAAGACTACTTGAAATACTAAAGACCAATATTTTGAGTTTCAATTAAATATCTAGATATTTTTTTAACAGCAATAACATGAGATTCTTTAGGATCAGACTAATATCTAGCACATAAGCAAATACTAAAGATAACATCATGCCTACTTACAGTTAAATAAATAATGATCCAATCATACCTCAATAAAACTTAGGATCAATATTTTTTCATGTTCATCTTAGTCAAGTTTACATGTTGAGCTCAGAGGTGCCAATACCTTTGGTATTCTTCATCTCAAACTTCTTTAAAATCTTTCTTGTATATTTACTTTGGTTGATGAAGATCTTCTCATTTGGTTACTTAATTTAGAGTCTGAGAAAGAAAGTTTACTCTCCCATCATGCTCATCTCGAATTTTTCTTACATTAACTTGAAAAACTCTTGACACAAGATCTCATTAGTAGAATTAAAAATAATATCATCGACATATATTCAAACAATCAATAAATTAATTTGTTTCTTTTGATAAACAAAGTAGTATCAACATTTTCTTTTTGAAATTATTTTCAATCAAAAACTTTCTCAGTCTTTCATACCAAGTATAAGGAGCTTATTTTAAACCATACAAGCTTTATTAGGTTTGAAAATATGATTTGAAAACACATAATCTTCAAAATTTAAAAGTTGTTCAACATAAACTTCCTCTGTAATGTATCCATCTAAAAACATATTTTAATATCCATTTGAAATTATTTAAAATCTATATAATAACTAAAAGCAAGTAATAATTTCATAGCAAGTAATAATTCTCTTCTTTATCAAAGTTGATTTTTGAGTAACTTTACTTAATGAATAATATTTCTAGACTAGACTTGTTTTATCAAAATAAGCAACCTATTAGCTTAGAGAGTCATCACCTACACATAGTCTTAAGCATTTATTAGTATCAAAAGTACTTAAATATTTTGGCATCATCAAAATCAATTCTTAGATCAACAACCAATCAATACTTGCTATTAAGGTAGTGGTTCAATTTTTATGATGAGCAAAATAGGCCTTAGAGATAACTCTTATAGAAGATATTATTCTAGAAAGTTGCCGACTTAAACCACTTTACATCTGGCAACATGGGTTTCACCATTATGGAGGAGCATAACCAAACTTCTGAAGCTATTTTAGCAATTCTCCTCCCTTGTGATTGGCAACGAACCACTGACATCATTTTGGCACAATACATGATATGATGAGCTGTAACACCTGGCCCAATTGGGCCCAGAATCAGCCCAATTTTAGGAAAAAAAATTCTGGAAGAAGACTCCCGTTGGAGTCTTCTTCTTCTTCCCGCGTCCGATTGGGAGGAGGACTCCTAGGGCCACTAAGAACCCTAGGAAGACCTCTATAAAATTCTCCTTCCCTTCTCCATAGCTAGCCACAACGAGCATCGAATTTCTCCTTTTATTTTTTTCGAATTTTTCTGTTAAAGCCGCGGATGTCCTCATCATGTTCATCTCAAATACTCACCGAAGATCTCACCGGAGATGAAGGTAAGCTCTAGCCCTCTTTCCCCTCTTCCTTGCCCTCCTTTCCATGGGGATGTGCACCCTCGCCAGCCGTCGGGTTCATCAAAAGTCCATGAAAGGTGAATCCCTATTTTTATCGAGACTTTTTCCTCTCTTTTTCAGCCACTGGCATCGCCGTTTGCAGTGTCTCACCCCTAGAATAGGACCTCATCTCTCTATCCCTCTTTCCTGAGGGTCTTGGCCGTCGGTGACCGGCCAATGACTAAAAAATAAAAGAAAAGGGCGGATCCCTTGTTTTTCAAATTCTTTAAATCCTCTACCGACCGAACCTCATCGTCGGTCATCCTTGGCTCCACCGTTGCCTCCACCTGCTGTCGGACCTTCGACCGTGCTGCCACCTTCGTCGGAGCCGAGCCACTGAGCCTCCCTCTGGTCCTCCCCTGTTCGACCAAGGAAGAGGGAAGAAAGAAGAAAATGGGAAGGGAAGAAGAGAAAGAAGAAAAGAAAAGAAAGAAAAAAAAAAGAGAAAAAGAAATAGAAAA
>KE504925.1:305572-324019 GCA_000441515.1 Elaeis oleifera
CTACTATATATATATATATATATATATATGTATTGTGGGGTCCCCATTCAATGTATTGGGTGATAGCATCTTGTAAATATTGAAAATACCTTATCTAATAAAGCCTGGGAGGTTTTTTTTTAACCCTACTTTTAATCAAAAAAAATATGGCGAGTGTTGGATCATCTATTGCCAAAAGGAACAATAATTCAAGATTGTAAGAGAGGACAAATGTATATTTTGTGAAAGAGTCAGTATGTTTGTTTTCATTCAATCCTTAGTATATAACCTGTGACTTGAAACAACTCTTTTCCTTGTTACTTTGCAAAACAGATGTAGTTTTGACTCTTGAATATTTCTATCTTGCAGTACACTTGTACTAACTAAATGGATACTCAGCTTCAGTGATCCACATATTTATGTTTTCATACTCCAAGGACCATTAGCAAATTTATAGGGTTCCAATATTTGATTCTTTCATATTTGTTAATGTGATATTAGCTGCGTTAGTCCAAATCTGATTGATATTTGTTTTAAGTAGACATACAATTAGGATATGTATTGTGATGTATATATTGTTATGATGAGTCTGTTAGAATTATAGATATTTGATCTTCACCTTCTTCCCTTGTTTTATCACAGTATCAAAGTGTTGACCTCACTCCTACTTGGGTCCTTCCACCATTGATGGTCCAAGCTTAGATCTTGAGGCACTTCTCTCATCTGCACCCCATCCTATGTGCGGCATTCCCTCGAGTTCCTCCACAACTAAGGAATCCAACACCAGTGCCACCTACGTACACCCTCAAATCTCTGCACCCTCTTGCCACTAACCTTCTCTTATCGAGTTACTAGACAAGCACCGACTATGGCCTTCTTCCTCCACCTTTGGATAAGTCCAACTACTTGCAGCCTTCTTTGATGTTGTCATGCCAGCCATCTATGGCTTCCTTCCAACACCTGTAGCCTCTTTCCCTCCTCCCTGCAGCATCTTTTGAATACCTACAGTCTCTTTCCACATCTCCTTGCATCTATAGATTTTTCTACAATGGTGAATTTGTTTGCCCTTAATATAAAGTCATCTAAAAAGCAGCAGGGCGAGAGAAGGTCACGGCATTTCTTTGGCTAGCTTTAAAGAATAAACTTCACACAGATGAGGTTCTTGCCAAAAATGGATAGATTGTGAGTATAGGTTGCCCTCTTTGTGGTTGTAATATAGAATCTCTTTATCATTTTCTCATTAGATGCCCATTCACCAAGAATATCTAGACTACCCTAAAATCTTATCTAAATATTAGAGGATGACCACCTACTCTTCGCTTTTTGCAGACATCTCGGAGGAAAGGCATATTCAAGGAACCTTAAGAAGAGCATGGGACCAGCTATTGATGTCTATGTTTTGGCATAAATGGCTTGAAAGGAACAAAGGATCTTCCTACATCGGTAAGTATCCATTTTTTCAATTCTACAAAAGACCCTCTACTCTTTTCATCTATGGGAAGATCTAGTGCCGGAGAAAATAATTAAAGGACATCGTCAAATTTGGACAGTGTATCCTCTTTAGCTTCACCTTAATTTCTTTTTTCTTCCCATGTATCTCTTTAGATTTTCTTTTCTTTTGTACATACACTTACTTTTAATTTATATACCCTCCCAAATATTAGAATTTTGTGAATATCCTCTTAAAATTGATATTTACATGTATACTTGTTTTATATGTATGCTCTTTTTTTTTCCAAATGTACTCATACCATCTAATGCCATTAAGAAATTAGCAGTTTAAAATTGAAATGACTAAAATACCCTTAATAGGTAGATTTGCACAAAGAAATATTTATAAGGGTGTACATGCAAATAATAACTTTGCGAGGGTATTCATGTAATTTAATATATTTAGGAGAGTATACACATAAAATAAATTTAATTCTATTTTATCTATTTCAACTTTTTTAACTTTCAAACTAGTCTATGGCTTACTCATCAATATTTTCATACAAAAATATTGCTCAAAGAAAGATCGATTCGATGATTAAATAAAAAAAGTTTTTAGGAAGAAGGGAAGTTCAACTGTTCGATTAAATTTTTAGCAAGACCTTATTACCTACTTTTGAAGTAAAAGATAATTTCATAATTTGAATTATTTTTTATTAATAATATGATTTTGGCTAATGGTATTGGCTAAACTGCTGTGTCAAAAGTATTCATACAAAATAATATTTTGTAAGGATATACATGCAAAATTTAATTTTAAAAAGGTATTCACGCAAATCCAATATTTAGGAGAGCATTTACATAAAAACTCTACGGATTATTTTGTATGTATATCCTCCTAAAGATATAAATTATATGAATATCTACAAAACTGCTATTTGTATGTATATCTTTATAAATATTTTTTTTTGTATCTGTACCTATTAAGGGTATTTTGGTTACGGCTGACAAAATATGATCTAATCCACCAACCCGATCGGTGTTCGATCCGTCATAAATAGGTTTGGATTTAGGCTAAATGGGTTTGGATCATAAATAGGTCAATACGTTTAACCCATTTAATAAGTGGGTCAGATTTTGGTTTTAGATATCTGACCCATTTAACCTATTTAATATTCAAATCGGGTTGAGTCAGATAACCCATTTAATCTGTTTAACTTGTTTAACCTATTTCTGACCCATTTAATCCGATTTGTTTAATCTATTTAACCCATTTAAGATCCGTTTAACCTGTTTAAAACCTATTTAACCTATTTCTGATCCATTTAACCCGACCTGTTTAACCTGTTTAACCCGTTTAACCTAATTTGATCTATTTAATAAACAGATTAAATGGATCAGGTCGGATTACCTGTTTAATAAACAGGTCAGGTTCAGGTTTGAATTTTTGATCCATTTAATAAATAGGTCGGATTTGGATTGATGATTTTCTGATCCAATCTGTTTATGACCCGACCCGATTGCCACCCCTAATTTTCGTCATTTCAATTTTAAACCGTTAATTTCTTAACAGCATTAGATGGTATGGTACATATGCAAAAAGAAAAAAGAAAATAGGAAGATATATATGCAAAAAGATATTTTATGAGGATATATATGTAAATATTAATTTTGGAAGGATATCTATATAAATTCTAATATTTACGAGGATATGTATGTAAAAATAATCCTAATTAATTTGTATGGATGGAGTACCTTGCTTCCTCCACAATCCATCAAAAGAATATTTCTATAGTTATTTAATTAACAATGATTCATTATTGGAGGAGATAGCGACAACCATTTCATTGTACATGAGTATTTTAATTTCTGATGGATTACGTGGTTTCATTAAAGAAATTGTTAGGCTTTGACCGCTCACTGTAGTTCGTAAGTTGCCTTTGCTTTCCTGATGGCGTTCTTATTCCAAATTTCGGTTGACGATTTCCTGTGTCTTAGGAGAGGTAATGAATGAACATTTACCTGCATACCCATCAAAAGTTTCTCTCCACCTTTGGGTTTATAATTGCATATATGCAGCCAAACAAACCTTAGGCAACTGATGGAAAAGGTTTGTACAAGAATCATTTGATGTGCAAAGAGGAGGGACGAATGCAAGAGGACATTGGATGATGGTTCGCCATCCATATGTGGTCACAAGATACTTTGTAAGCAGCGGGGGAACCACAAGAGTTGTATTAATTCTTTTCCAACCGAGAAAGTAAAGTAATAGGGTGTTAACTTCTCTATCATATTTCAATTTAAAATTTATTTCTTTTCACTCAAGGAGCTTAGAAGAAAGGCCACCCTCCACTAAACTAGAAGGCTTCAGCTCAGATCATTTGGCCACAACTCGAAAAGAACAATTGTGTCTCGGTTTCCATCTCCTATGATTTGGTTATCATTAAGACTTCAACTGGTCGATCTCTTAGACAATGTTGTCATCAACTCCGACGTTATCGGTGACAGCCCCAGGCTTGCATGTGTGCAGAATGAAGTTACATGCAGTGACCGCTTCTCCTACCGTCAGAAAATCCATTCTTGGCCAATGGTTTCGAGGACCTTTGATTTATCTAGCTTCTTCATTATCTCACTTCCAGGGTTTGCCAACACAAGCTGTTCATGATAAAATAACTAATTTTAAAGATATTAGCATATATCTTGACAAATCATATCTTCATGATAGTAAGATATCCCGCATGGAGACTAATTTAAGATAAATGGCAATATTTGCTGATCTTAATTAGCTCGCCTGGACACATAGCCCTGTTTCCTTCTTCCAAGATAATCTCTGGTGATGTTAATGCCTGCTTATTGTTGCTATTCTTATATAGTGCGTTGGAACATATATCTCAGCAGATTGGCTTAAAATTTAGTTACACTGTGTGTACCACGTTGCCATGCATCATGCTAATCACCTTGTTTCCTTCATCTGAACCCCATTCATCATGCACTCGTTTCAATGATTTGCCTACCAAGGTGATTGGCATAATGTACAACATGTCGGTGCATGCGATATAGGGTACAATTTGCCCTAAAGTGTAGGGCTGTGCTGGAGTTTGATGTTGCTAAACATCCTGAGGTTTTAGGTCTAGGATCTTGACCCACAATTTCGACCAGTCCAGATCTCTCTTTCTTGGTCATATTTGACTCCATCTTTTGACTTAGTCTAGTTAGATCATGCTGGGCCCACTGGATTTTGGATTTGGATTTTCAGCTAGATTTTGGTATGGATTTGATCTGGGTTTATTTAGTGCCATGTTGTAGATAATGAAAACTAATTGTTCAGATAAAGCATAATAACCTGAAGCCCCCTTCTATCCACACTCTTCTTGACTTCCTCCAACATGCTAATACCACTGGTGTCAATGCTGCTCACGGCTGCCACCCAAACAAAGCAAACAAATATGTTAGCTTGTGACAACAACCACAAGATAGTATTCGCACGCATAAACAGCCTCACTTACCACCCAAGTCCAGGATTACATACTGCAAGCTAGTCTCCCCCTTGGACTTCAGTTTGTCTTCCTCCTCGTCGATCCACCGTGAGATTCTAAACAGCAGGCACCAGCATCTCCATGAACGAAGTGGCACTCAACACTAACCAAATCATACACGCAAGTACTTTCATGCAAATGCACTAGAATACCATTGATGGTCCACTCACCTCTCTCTTAAGTAGCTAGCATTGGCAAAATAGATCGGAGCATCAATATGGAGTACGAACAATCCAGGAACACTTTGTGCCACTGGATACTGATCCATTCGTCGGTAAACCATCGAGTTTGGAATGTTACCAAGCACGGTGGTCCTTGGCCTTGCCACAAATAATAAACCCTAAGAATGGAGATTGCAACCTGTATTCATCTCTAGTTAGAAGATAAAATGCAAGTCTATCAAACTGAACTAGGGTTCAAAGAACACGCACTGCGATGACTAATCCAATCTCGACACTGCCGAATACGACCCCCAAGTATGCACCTAAGCATACAAAGAAATCAACCTTGTCGACCTGCCAGAGGTGGATCGCTGCCTCATAGTCGATAAGGCCAAGCATTGCTGCAATGATGATGGAAGAGAGGACCACTAAAGGGGTGTAGTGGAACAATGGTGTCAAGAAAAGCAAAGTGAACATCACAGCAGCTGCCATTACTACATTTGACATAGCTGTCTTGCACCCGGCATTGTAGTTAACAGCCGATCGTGAAAATGGCCCTGATATATTGATAAACTTTGGTTAATTAAAATCTACAAATTTAACAATGAAGCATGCTACATATATATATAGTGGATCGAACATACCTGTGGTCAAGTAGCATGATGTTAGTGATCCAGCGATGTTCATCATCCCAATAGCAATCATCTCTTTGTTGCCGTCGATGTGGTAGTTTTTGAACATGGCAAAGCTCCTCCCAACAGCAATCCCTTCCTGTAGATACACCATATCAAATTTGGTTTCAATTGATCAAGTTGGCCATAACAAATTTAGACCTAGCAACTATATGAGGTAAATAGACACCATCCAACACTAATGGGCTTCCTAGCCATAATATTGAATGAATCTATTTGTCCAATGGCTTAGATAGACTTGATCAAGATGACTTACAGCAAGGGCAATGATCCCGGTGACTATGCCGGTCTTCAGTGCTACCATCATGTACGGCGATGAAAAGTTCAAACTGGTTGCAGATGGTGGATTTAGGCCCTTTTTCAAGTATCCGATCTGCAAAATGAATATCTATTGTTATTAATTTGAATTACTAATCCAAACATTGGTCATCTGATCAAAATCACATGGCAGATGGATGTGCTGCTGGTGAACACCTAGGCTCATGGCCGGCCCAGTTGTTGGATGCAGTCCATTGCCCAATTCAGGAGTAAGTAGTTTTAGAAAATCAAGGTCCACCAACTAGCTAGCACCATTTGAAACAATAGGATGGCTATTGTTGCTCTGAGAGGATTGAAGGACTCACCACTTGGACGCCATGGTTTTCAGCATGAGTAAGGTACACCAGAAGGCTTCCCAGTATCACTGACGTCAATGGGGCTGCAGCAGAAACCCAGAAGAACTTGGGCTTTCTCTTGCTCTGATCATTTTGTGCCATATAAATTTATTAAAATGATCAGTACATCATTTATTAAATCATATAATAATATATACGAGACTGTTATAGAAACTTAATTAACTAAACTATTTCTTCATTTTTTTCTTTTCAAAGAACAGCCTTTTTTTTTTCTTTCCATACATTAATTTTCATCACTAATTGATATAATATCAAAAAAATTCTTTGTATACCACGAATATGCACACCGTGCATAGTGATTGGCTCATACATGGAGCCGGACAGCGTATGGAAAAAAATTTCACCGGCTCCATACGTGAGCCAATCACTGTATACGGTATGTGCGGTGCACAAAATGTTTAGCGCAAAGGGGTCAAGTCTTCTTTTAACTTGGACCCAGCCCAACAAATTCAACCTAAGTTGTGTAGAGTTGGACTCCAACCAGTGGTTTACACATCCAAAGGATGGGTCAAGCCCGTCAGTTGTGGTCCAGATTAGGAGTGGGGATCGTGCCGGGTCATCCTAGGTATGGGTCAGTTGGATACAAATAATAAAAAAATATTAATCCGAATATGACCTTTTAATTAAGCAAATGAAAAATTCAGATCCAAATCCGGCAATTGTATTAACCAGATAACTTAATTCGATCCATGAGAGATTGAATCAAGCTAAACAAGTTAAACGGTTAAGTATTGCCACCCTCACTCCGGGATCTACGTTCAAGGACACCAATCATAGAATGGATGGTGGGCCTTGGCTGTTGGCCTTCAATTATTGGCTACCAGCTATCAGCACACCATCCAACTACTTCTACCATAAAAGTATACCTGCTCAGCTTTTGGGCAGTCAAAGTTGCAAGATATTGGTCCAGAGTAGCCATAAAAATATTATCTGCTCTCCTCAGTTTCATACTTCATCTATGGTAATATTTTCTTTTATGCGTGTAAATATGTCAACCATATCTCGGCATTTACTCAACCTATCTACCAACCAATATACGATCGCAATAATTAAAAAAAAAAAAAAAAAAAGGAGATTTGGAGTTTCTTTCTGCATCAACTTTTGCTCATCAAATGGCCACATAAACCTTGCAGTATGAGCAAATTGAATTCTAAATGATATATCACCTTTTGTCAGATATCACCTTTTGGTATACACATAGATTTTTGTTGAAAGTTATTACCTACAAGGATGCATGGACAAGCACAAGAAGACAATGTTGTCTCAATTCCGTGAACGATGAGGACCAATACAAATGTTGGGCAAAGACGTTCCCTTCTTCCCATTGGATGAGGTGGAAGCTTTTGCCCTCCCAATGTGTCACGGGAGCATGATATGAAGTGGCGAACGAAACGAGACAAAGGTTATCTGTATGGATTTATATATAATATGGAAGTTTGCAGCAGTCTAAAATATTTGGACACTTGCTTGCTAGTTACACTGAATTGTTCTTCATATTTGTTTGTGCCAACTACTTAACCTATTCCTCATGACCAAGTATACGAGGCAAAGGATATTTGTTTTTATAAGGATTTACAAACGACTATAAACTTTACAGAAACCAACTCATTTGGGTATTTACTTGCTAGCCGGCGACACCGAATTGTTCTTTGTCCTTGTTTGTGCATGCTGGTTAATTAATTTCTACCTTCTTTGTGATCGGTCCTGTGAGGATCAAGATCGGGTCCATTACTCCAACCCTAACCTTAAGCCAGAGTATAATTTTGTTTCTCCTTGTTGCAAGAAGGATACAGTTTGATATTTTCTAAGATTTATTTTCCTCTTAGTATGATTGTCTCATATGTTTTCCTAGAATGTGTTTCCTCCTAGTATGATTGTAAGACACCAAAATAAAGTCAAAAGCACAACAAGAGAAACCAATGTGTTAGCACTAAGTTGCTATCATATTAGACAAGCATAAATTAAATATAATTACAAATAAGGCTACAGCAATGGCTAATTAATCCCCTCTTCTACTAATTAAGAAATGACTGTGTTCATGAATGAGATATTCTTCCTAGTGTTTTAAAATGATAGTTCTTCTCCTATATATATAATTGTGAAATTGTTGGTGGCACTGCCAAATATTTTCCAAAAACATAAATGGAATATTGTTGGCTGCTGGTAATTAAATATTTAACATGACTCTTTTGTTATACTGGTGCAATAATAAAATTCTTATGACACAAGCCAAAATGGTCCTATACTTTTATTTGGCATCATGCCTATGACATTTTGGTCAGTTCTGCCATGTTCCAAGTGCAGAATTTTATATCTGATAATTAATATAGAAAACCTCGAAGCTTTTTACTCTTATGTCTGACTTTTAACGATCACCTTCTATTTTATGAGCAAATTAAGGATCACTGCCTTCTGTTGGTTACTCAGCTATTTTAGCTTAAAAGATCCTTGAAAAGGCCGTAAGATATATTCTTACCGTCTAACCCAGCTAGAACTCATCTTTCTCTAATGATTGGCCAGTTTTGCAGCCATTATACTTTACCTATTTCTTTGGTTTTTCATGGTTATATCTTTATAAGGTTCTTGATCAAATATTCTTGTTTTCCGAACATAATGATTTCTTGTATCTATCTATGCATGACGTCCGAATCCAGAGATCACAGTCATATATATAAAAGTGATGGCTTACCAAGAATCTTGTGAGGAGAAGGAAGAAGAGGAAGCTGCAACCCAGAACCACACTTTCCCACCTCCACTGCAAGAAATAAGACATCCACCGCTAAGCATTAAAAAGAAAAAATGGAGTATATTCTAGAATTCCTTATCAACAAGAGAAGCGAAGATACAGACCGAAAGATGTGGTCCCTATGTCTTTTTTGTGTAATAATAACAAAATTATCACAACCAATATCCATTAGTACAAATATTTATATTATATCATGTTGTTATGTCCATTAGATAGCAGTACTGGTATACATAACAGCCCTTTCTCAACAACAATATCACAAATCATAACATATATATGGTGGTTGTATTTCTAAGGCCACCATAATATTTTTGATGCAACAGAAGATTATATTGAAATCATTATTATGACTGAAATTTAGCAGTATAATAAAAGAATTATGTTACAATGTTATCATGTCCATTATTTAACAGTAGGATTGTGATCATAAAATATATGATGGTCACCGTCAATATATACATTTCATGTACAGTAGGTTCAGTGGATCATGATATATATGCATGACATATGAGAAAGAGATTCCTTCATATCTTGTGGAAGGACTTCTCTTGAATAGTCATGTGTTAACCATGCTCCAATCAATGGAAGTACTAAAAAAGGCAGCTTAAAAGGAGCATTTCTATCAGTATAATTGTAATGGATGGAAATGGTGTGGCAAGAACCTGGTGGGTTTGAGAGAAGACTGATTCCATGACAGAGACAAGGTCAGTGGCTGTGGTGAATGTTCAAGGCCAGCATCCCTTTAGCTGCTGGAGGCACACCACAGTAGCTGCACCCCCCATGAAACCCACTATGGTTGCATGTGAGAGGAAGTCCACTATGAAACCAAGCCTGCACTCATAAATGAAAGCAATCATGGAGAGAAAAGTTATACATACAGAAAAAAATATATTTAGTTTCGTCTCAGGGGACTGGAAGAAAGACACAAAAAGCAACTCCTTTTTGGTTTGATCATCCAATCCTCCTTTTCCTGTTGTAAACAAATTTCACCAAATTGCTAGCACTGAGTCGCTGACAAAACCAATCACTAGAGCAATTGATCGAGCTGCTTTACCAACCAAAAAGCCTGCAAAGAAACAAGTTCCTCTCTGTCCCCTTCATCCACTATATTTTTGTTGTTTCTTTTTGCTCTCTCTGGTCCCTCCACCCTTTCAAGTTACTTGTATGACACCACCCTTGATATCCTTTAACTATTGTTCTTCCTACATTTTTTACTGCACTCTTTTGTAAAACCAAACCTCTTTT
The DNA here is from genome assembly GCA_000441515.1 of Elaeis oleifera. Taxonomy (NCBI): domain Eukaryota; kingdom Viridiplantae; phylum Streptophyta; class Magnoliopsida; order Arecales; family Arecaceae; genus Elaeis; species Elaeis oleifera. The sequence continues at coordinate 316,037 of KE504925.1, forward strand.
TCTACTTACTTACCATATCAGATGAAATATTATACATCTCTTTCACAACAAGTTCCTTGTGTGCTAAAAATTCAATTGGAGTGGCTACAGAAGCCCATTATCTTGAGCAAAAGTAGAGAGAGGGGGGGTCTCTTTTTCCCTATTTAGGTCTTCTTATCCACTATATCCATCCAAGCTCCTCTTCTACCATTTTAAGTTCCTTGTAGACTTCTCATATTTTGAAGCAGAGACCTTCCAAATAAAAAGGTTGCTCTAAGCGACCATCATTTCCGATAGTTTAAGAAGGCCTTTTATGTAGAGGGTATCTGAACAAAGCTCTGCGACAAAGGTACAGACTAGAGAGGATCTTCAGATCCCTACTTCTATACTTCAACCTCTTATATCTTACGCATCCTACCATCCAATCCATGCAAAGTAGAAAGAGAAAAGAGAACTTTTTCTACTATAATTTACCCTTCAGAACTTCTCACTATCTTTGGTTCTTCTTTGCTATATATTAAAAAAAAAACTTTGCCATCTTTGCCTGTCCATTTTTCTTTCTACCACTTTCACAACCATTAATTATGATCACCAATCCTTCAAAACTATTCTAATCCTCTGTCTCACTACCCATCCCATGCATACATCATGAACCAGCATATATACCTCAATAATCCCAAGGCTGCCTGAAAGACTCCCGCAAAGAAGTTGCGGTGAACGCCAAGTGAAGGTACAACCCCGGGTTCTTCGATGCCGAGACCTCCTTCCCCAGCATGGACGCTATCAGCAGCGATGCCACTGCCACTGTCCCCACTGCCAGATCCCGCGAGCTCCCCATCATCGCATACACAAGTGGCGGCACAAAACTTGAATCTATGACCACAATTTTCCGCACAATAAACAAATATTACTTCCAAACCCATAACATATTCTCATACTAATGTTATTAATTAACTAAAGTCATCCTTAAGCATTTGTGCTTTCAGAGAGAGAAAGTAAACTCACATAAGCCTAAAATGGGTGGTAGATTTGCAAGCTTTGCATAGCTAATGCCTTGGGGTATGGCAAGGCTAGCGATGGTGATCCCTGCAATGAGGTCTGATTTGAAGAAGTTGAAGGAGTAGGTGGGACCCCATTGGAGGATGGGAAGGAAGTACTGGAGGCCCAGGATAAGCCTACGAGAGCACTTCTCATGCTTGAATTGCCGAAGAGGGTCATCAGGGAAGAAGGTCTCCTTGAGGTTGGCACGGAAGGTCTCGAGGAAAGGCCGCGACGGCGGGATTGGGACGCGGCGTGTGCACTCCACCCCAGTCAGCGTCCCATTGAACACAAGATCAGTGTTCCCCATTACCGCTGGTAGTGTATATATGTTAGTGCTTTAAAAAACGTTAATTGGCTAATTGTGGAGGTTTTGTATCCTGCTAGCGATGGAGATTTGAGCCTTCTAGCACAAGACTTGATGAAGTAAAAAGAGGTGAGTTAGAGAGAGAAAGAGAGAGAGCAAAGGGAAATGAAGGAATGGAGAGAGAGGCGGTGTATTTTGTTGGTAGGAAGAGAGGTAGTTCTGAGGATGAGCGCAACGGGAGGGAAAACGGTGGGGTTTATATAGGAGAGGAGAGTTGCGCTGCACCAAGAGAAACATTTTGGGCTAAATGATACGTTCTGCTCGGTGGTCGAGAGGAGACTCGAGCCCACGATTTTGAATGGACACGTGGCAATTTTCTTCGCGATGTCGGGCCTAACCTTTTGCGGATTCTCTACGGTGGGTGTCACACCGTAGAGTGTGATGCACTCACGCAGCAGCACATATTATTTGATGGTCGTTGATAGTAGTCATCCATAAATATATTATATTATATTATATTATATTATATTATAAAAAATTTTAAGATCCGATGTATAAATTTATGAAGAAATTTTAGAGGTAAAAGGATAAAGTATAAATTATTAAGATCTGGATAATCCAATAAAAATGTTACTTGAAGTTGGTTTTCTATAATTGGCTTAATAACACGACGTACAATGGATTTGAGGTAGCGCAAGACGAGATTTGGGCAGAATAAAAAAATTAATGGTCCGAGAAGATCCACCGCCTAGGTGGTTCAAGTGCAAATGAGCAACCATATTCATGGAGTAAAGAGAACAAAAAAATAAAGCAATATTGGCCTTCATTTGTGGTTGAACCGGTCAGCAGGTAGATCCGGTGCAATCAATAATTTTTTAAGAACAATGGGGAAAGGTGCTTGGCATCTCAAATGATTGATTTGTGATGTATGACATCTGTCCATTGGAGCTGATTGAGTTGCAGCTACAAGTTTGAGTCAAAGCAAAATTCGAGACGGCAAATTGGGAAGGCCCGTCTCACCTGCCTTTGGAGCGCGTATCAAATTATGAACCTCCCGTACGAGTCTCCAGTGGAACTAGCCGACAACCTTCTATAATTCGTGGATGGGAAACTGATAATAACAGGAAGCAAAATTCTTTGTGCACCACAGGCACGCGGTTCTGTACCATCTGATTGATTTTCATACGAAATTAATAAAAAAAATTTTAATCACGCATCGTATTTGATCCTGCGTGTGAATATCACGGACGATGTATATATTTCTGCACCATCCACAATATACAAAAAAATTTATAATAAAAAACTTTTAATTAGAAATGCCAACAATAAGATTGAAATCCCAACAAGCTAATCTAGATTCCGTATAAACAATCATACAACAGAGGGTAATCTCTTTCTCTACGTATCTTACTTTTTTGACTTTTTAGAGGGCAAGAATGAAGTGAATTACTTCTTCAATATTTATTATTGATTATAACGTGTTTTAAAAGGATAGAATGAAAACAAAAAAATAAGTAGTAAATTTTTTTTGATATATAAGAAAAACAACAATTTATAAGCTTTCTGAACAAAAAAACAAGAATGTTCAGAAATGTTTGATGGCCCTTCCCTGCTTTTCCACAAGCTAAATGTCCCAAAGGAGGAAAATATGTAATTAAGATCTTATGGATCGAGAATCGCATTGATAGAAGATCTCTTTCAAAAAAATTTATGAATTTCTTTCCAACCAAATTCACCAACATGATGCTATACTGAGCTAGTTCCATGATCTTCTTAATTCAAATTCTATTTCTTTATATTGCCAAATTGTCCAAAGTTCATATAGATTTATCGGCCAATTTCTTATCTTGAGTTACAATTTCAAAGAGAACTAATACTTCTAGTAAAAGGATAATTGATGAAAAGATTCGAGACAATTTCTTTATTAGCACCGCACAAGGGAAATCCTGATCCAACTCCCTGGCCTTTTCTTACTAGCATCTCTCCCATATGTAATCTCTTCATTAAATCATGCCAAGGGAAGACTTTAAATTTTTTCGAGCATTGCTGCTTCCCAGATAACTTTGTAGTAAAGTCATAAGATTCCTCAATGGTTGATAAATTTGTAACATGAATCTATAGTATAAATACCATCTGTTGCGGTCAATCCCCTCGTCGCCTGATCACCGAGAACGAGCACTTGCAAGGGAAGTCTACACTGACTGGAGATGCCTCCGGCGGGGACCCTCTGACGGTCAAGTCAGAGAGGAGATTAGGCAACAGTAGAGAAGAATCAGGAGACTCAGCGATGGAGAGAGAAGAAAATTTGTCCAGCCCCTTTGTAAGCTGTTGCCTTACCCCGTTTTATATTAGGAGGCGGTATGGTCCCGCCATCGATGATGTAGACAACTGAAGAGTTGTCAAATCGTCGGGGATTGTCATGCCGTTGACGGGCTGACAAATCTTTGGAATTAATTCATGTCCCTGACAGGACAGCGCCCCAGGTCCCTGACAGGACAATGCCCTCTAGCAGTCGTACAGCATGTCCTTGGCAGGACTGCAGCCCATGCCGGCCGTTCGGCGTTTGAAAGGGCTGGCCGACTATATATCGAGGTTTGAACGTCGGGTGGTGACTCGAGAGCGCAGTCGGCACTTAAAAGGGCCAGTAGAAGTCGGACGTCGGTTGCCCCACTCGACAGGGAGTCGGTGGTGTAGGTTCGACTTCTCGGGTGGTCGGAGGCAGTATTGGCCTGTTCGGCCGACACACTCGGACCGAGCATCGTCGGTAGTCATGGTCAGTGTCGCCCGTCGTCGGGCGGTGAAGTCGGTCGTCGGTTGGTCCATCCCGAGGATGGATCGGCGTCGGGATCTGTTGGTGAGTCGGCGTCGGGGTCGGTCGGTATATCCCAACAGTTGCCCCCCCCACTCCTGAGTCGAATGTCCTATCAGCCGTGTTTCCACGCGGGTGGAGCATCGGGCGAAAGGAGTGGAACTTCATCGTGTCACGCCCTGATCCTGCCAATCTCACCAGCGGACGATCCAGACAATCCGGTGTCAGACGATCCGGTGTCAGACGATCCGGTGTCAGACGATTCGGTGTGAGACGTCTCCTAGGGAACGCAAACCACCGCCAGACGCTCCCTCGAAAGCGCGGACAGTCGTCAGGCATCCCATCGGGAACGTGGAGCGCCATCAGCGAATTAATCCTGAGGTGCGATTCTTCTACCACGCATCGGAAGGTCAATGGGCTGGGGCCAATCGCGCAGATGGGGGTGACGTGGCCAGATCTGGATTGAGTGCATCGAATCGTCGGGCCGTGGAGAGGCCCAGATGCTGCCACGCATCGATCATCCGGGAGAGCCTCGTCGGGCACGCTCCCATCCCGACCGTCGATGAGTACTATATATACAGGGTCACTTGTATCCAAAACCTTATTTTTTACAGTTCTGCTGCAGAGACTCTGCCCGAGCGGTCCCCCTTGTCCCAGGTAGTTGTCCCTGCTCCCGTTCTTGAAAAGTTTCTTCGAGACTTTTGTCTCCTTCCGTTTCCTTCTCGCTTCCTTTGGTTTCTTTTTCTTCTTCTTCTTCTTCTTGGTTCTAGCGTTATGGCCAGAACCTCTCCTCGGGGAGATCAGTCAAAAAATCCGACTGACGATCTTCGGTCGACCCCGGAGGTGGAGGTCTCTTCATTTTCGGGACCGAATGTCGATCGGCTCCGGGATCAATATAGTATCCTGGAACAGTTTCGGCTCTCCGCCCCTGGGGCCGAGAGATGGGTCAACAACCCGCCGCGGGCCAGGTGGCTCTTTATGTCGAGGACCTCCAGGCCGGTCTTCATCTTCCGGTTCCGGAGTTCGTCTGGAACATTCTGGACTATTACGGACTTTGTCCGGCGCAACTGGCGCCGAACTCAGTTCGATTAATAGTCAGTTTTGCTTTGTTGTGTCGGCTTTTGCCGACCAACCCTCGAATTTTCTTCAGGCGTTCTTCATCCTCCGACCCACCCTAAAGCTCGAGGATGGTGGCTTTTTAATCCCTGGAAGGGTCTCTCCTTTATCACTGATCTTCCATCGTCCATTCATGGGTGGAAGAACCAGTTCTTCTTTGTTTTCTCTTCCTCTCCTTGGGGGTTCCCTATCCGCTGGGGCGAGCCTCTGACTTGGCCGAACGAGAACAGCCGAGTGGAGGCGGATGACCGGGAGGACTTCTACCGACTCAAGAACATGTCGGTACCGAAGCAGAGAGAGCTTGTTACCGAACAAGCTCTTTATGACGCCGGCCTGAGCCGATCCCCCGTCTAGGTACTGTCCGACCCATCAGTTATCTTTTCACTTCTCGTTAGTCTCCAAACTCGTACTGATTCTTCTATTGAAATTGTAGGTACGCCGTCGAGGATGAGACCGACGGACGTTGAGATCAGACAATACGCGGCAAAGAAGAGGCCGGCGTCTGGGGCCGGGCCTTCACGTCCGCCAAAAAGGCCCCAAACGTTGCCCCCGACCGTCGCCGCATCGGCGACCGAGCAGCCGGAGCCAGTCATCGCACTGTTGGCACCGGCAGTGCCACCAGAGGAGCAGCCGGCGAAGGGCACGGCCGAGGGAGCATCGGGAGCTTCACCGGCGGAGGAAGCCCGGGGTGATGCTCGGGAGCCCGAACGTCCTTCGGCGGCTCCCGTTGCGGCTTCGGGGGAGCTCAATCAAGTTCGAGCTTCCCATCCTTCCCTGACCTACGGGCCTGGGCGGCCGGTCAGGGAAAGGCCCCGATGGCCCCCGCAGACGACACAAGGTCGGGGATCGCGCCGTGTCTTCCGACGTCCAGGTCTCCGAGGGAGCGTCGGCCCTGGCCAACCACGACTTAGCCAGGAGACTGTGTCAGGCGACCCTCCTCCCGACCGACCGGGAGGTTCTGAAGACTCAGCCGGTGACCGAGATGCTGTCTTCTTTTATCCGACCATGATCGGAGTAAGTTCTGCCTTGCCTTCTTTCTTCGTCGCTGTCTTTACTATTTTGCCTTTCTGACGGTTGACTTTGTTTGCAGCTAATTTACACCATGTCCGAATTGGAGGCCGGATACCGGAGGTTCAGGAACGTCCGGGCGGCCTGGAAGGACAAGGCAGAGACCGCCGAGGCGGAGAAGGCGGTATTGGTCGAGCAGCTGAAGTTGTCGATCGATCGAGAGGTGAGGCTTGAGGATGAGATCTCCTGCCTTACCGATGGTTTGGCTTCCTCGGGGGTCGAACTTAAGTCGGTCCGCGAGGAAGCCAAACGTAAAGGCCGTACCGCTCACCGACTGCGACGCGAGAGGGATGGCATCGTCGTCGAGCTCGAGAATGAGCGCGAGCAGCTCTGGGTTAGCCTGGAGAATCTCGCTAAGGTCGAAGAGAATTTGTCCACCGCCCAAGCTGATGCGGACATAGCGAAGGCGGAAGCAGAGTCGGCGAAGGAGGTGCTGGGTCGGGCGGTGGAAGACTTCCGCGACTCCGACAAATATCGGGAGGAGCTCCTGGAAAGCAGTTTCGCCTCGTACCGGGTGGGGTACGAGGATGCTCGGGATGCAGTGCAGGCTCTGTATCCAGAGCTTGACCTCGGCGGCATTGTTCCCCCAGGGTCGGAGGGCCAAGCTACAGAAGAAGCGGCCGACCCATCGTCAGGAGACCGTACTGCCGTGGAGGAAGCCATCCCAGAGCAAGTCACCGAAGGTGAGGCGGTCCCGACCTCCGACCCTACGCCGACCGCCTCCGAGCTTCTCCCGGTTGAAGAGGTTGACTCCGACGAGTAATCGGAGTTTTGTTGTTTTTGTTTGTTTCATATACTTATAATCGGGCTTCGGCCCAATTTTGTACATTTAGTTTATACTTAAATGAGATTCAGAATCTTTCAGCTTTCTTCCTTTTGTATTCTGGAATGTATGCTTCGTCGAAATGCTCCCCGAGCGTAAAGTCGTAGACCCGACGTACCTTGTTAGGTCATTCGGTCATATCCCGGGTCGTTAGTCGAGACAGTCAGTAGCGCGCGCCACGGTAAAGGCAGAGCAAGCTCCGATTATAGACCGATCGTTCCGATGGTCATAGGATTTGGTAGTCCAGGGTCTAAGTCGAACGTCCGTCGCCTGGACGTGAGTCGGGCGTGTTCGTCAAGTCGAAGGTCTAAGTCGAGTGTCCGTTGCCCGGACGTGAGTCGGGCGTGTTCGTCGGGTCGAAGGTCGACTGACTTTCGAACATAGCTCGATGACCCGATCATCCCGTAGAGCCCGATAGTCGAATGGCGTCCGATGTATTCAGTCAGAAAAATGATGATAAGTCGAGTTTCCATTGCCCGGACCTCGGTCAGGTGCATATGTCGCGACGTGTGATAAACGGTCGTAAGCCGAATATCCTTCGACCGGTCGTGACCTGATCGGTATGTCGCGAACGTGGCATTGGTCGCGTTGGCGTTCTGCCTTTCTTGGCCGGAGCCAAGTCGGCAAGTTAGCCAATCGTCTTACTCGAGAGTCAACTGTGGAAGGAGTGTGGGTCCCATTAATGTAGATGTGTCGGTCCTCGTAAGAGTCCGACGCGTCGTTGGCGATCGAGTCGTAGATTCTCAACGGAACGTTGGGCCCGAGTCGGGGCATCGGGGCTCGTGCTACTGGCGAGCGCCGACCCGCAGTCGAAGAGTCAGGATTCTAGACTCCGGAGTTTTG
>KE504925.1:329844-343117 GCA_000441515.1 Elaeis oleifera
GTCAATACGTCGGGGTTGGTCATGCCGTTGACGGACTGACAGGTCCTTGGAATTAATTCATGTCCTTGGCAGGACAGCGTCTCAGGTCCCTGGTAAGACAACGCCCTCTGACGATCGTACAGCATGTCCTTGGCAGGACTGTAGCCCATGCTGGCTGTTCGGCGTTTGGAAGGGCTGGCCGACTATATGTTGAGGTTTGGATGTCGGGTGGTGACTCGGGAGCGCAGTCGGCGCTTAGAAGGGCCTGTAAAAGTCGGACGTCGACTGCCCCACCCGACAGGGAGTCAGTGGTGTAGGTTCGGCTTCTCGGGTGGTCGGAGGCAGTATTTGCCTGTTTGGCCGACACACTCGGGCCGGACATCGTCGGTAGTCATGGTCGGTGTCGCCCGTCGTCGGGCGGGTGAAGTCGGTCGTCGGTTGGTCCATCTCGAGGATGGGTCGGCGTCGGAATCTGTTGGTGAGTCAGCATCGGGGTCAGTCGGTATATCCCAACACCATCATTGGTGTGCTTCCACACTATCTCACCTGCAATTCTTCAAAGTCTGATTAGCTCCAACAAGTCCATCAATAACATCAATTGGTCTGATATATGATGGGTGAGTGGACCTTAAAATTTTATACATTTTCTAGCTCGAGTGAGATGCCATCGGTACATATTGGTCTTTCGTGCTGTATTCTTTAGCTCTTTAGACAATGACGCTAATGGCATAGCACCAATCTAATTATTATGATATAGAAGAAAAGATATCATTAATTTTATATTAATGATGAGATAAGAGAGATTTTAATTTATATAGAAGAGAATCATCTTTCCCACATGAGATGTTTTTGAAGGATAAAACTATAAGACGCATATGTCATGTGAGATGTTTTTTGAAGGATAAAACTATAAGACGCATATGTCAGAGCGGACAATACCTCACGTATCGAGCTATAAGCCCTTAGACATAATATTGGCATACCAGATAGAAGACCAACCCTGCAATTATAGAGCTTCTCAAGTCCATACACCAATCTGTGGTAAAAATAAGGAGGAGAACACCTTTCATTGGTTGTGAGTCAAGGAAAACTCTGATTTATATAGGAGAGAACCATCCTTTCCATGTGAGATATCTTTTGAAGGATAAAATCCTGAGATCCATGTGTCAGAGCAGACAATACCTTACATGCCGAGCCATGAGCTTTTAGCTGCAACATTAGTATGCCAAGTAAGAAACCAGCTCTACAATTATAGGGCTCCTTCCATCCGTATATCAGTCTGTGGTAAAAATAAGAGGAGAACACCTCCCATCTATACACAAACTCCCTCTTGACTAGAAGACTATATTGTGGTATAGAAGAGAGAGTATCATTAATCCCACATTGGTTGTGAGTCAAAGGAGACTCTAACTTATATAGGAGGAGACTATTCTTTCCACAAGAGGTACCTTTTGTAAGGCTAGGATTTCTTTGCCTCCAACAAAGTCATGAAAGAGCTGAAGTCAGACCCCTTCAACTTAAATAGGGGAACTCTATTTCCATTATGCTTGTTATTTATTTGACTGCTTTAAGATCTGTAGAAAAAAGATGAGGTCCTCACATTCTTTATTTTAAAATAATTTTATCCTCAAAATTAAGTAACTCAAAGCTCACTCATTCTTACATCATCCTTTGAGAACTCCCAAGTAGTCTTCCTCTCAAAGTGCTTGCTTCACAAGATCTTGACATAAAGAATTATGATATCTGAAAACTCAATCCATGCATGTATAAGAAATTTCCTTGACTGTTTCAAAAGGACATGAACATTTTGATCTTGGAATAAAATACTATAGCTTTTCACCAATAAAATTAATTTCTCTTGATCAATTCTACATAAAATTATAATCAACACAATTTGCTATTAGCAAAAATGAAAGAAACACTAAACATCGGATATTCTTCATATTCTATAGCCTTATTTCATCTCTTGACATCTTCTAGGTTTAAGAATTAATACTTTTATTTTAAAAAAAAACTCAAGCCACTTGAGGTAGATGAAGTAATAATGTCAAAACTAGAAGAAAGAGATGTATATCAAACCATTTCGATTCAAGATAAAACAAAGGATCATCAATATATTACAATAGATTTAAAATATCCAGTGTTTTTTCTAATATTGTCTATAATAGGATAACCTATCGATGAAAATCACATAACTACATCAAAATTAGCCAAAGAATTTATAATATTTCATTTTTTGCTATCAACAAAATCTTTCTTCATTAACTCAAATCTTCCATTATAATAACTTTTGAATCAAAAAATTTATTACTAGTCAGTTCAAATCACCACACTTCCACTGTGTACTCTAATCTAATTTTATCAATTTCTCTAGGTTCACCAAATAAATCCCGACAAAAATACTGCTTCATATTGGAACTAAAGAGATCCAAAATTTCAAATTGTCAAGCAAAACTTCTGAGTCTTTATCCCTACTATGCCTTGAGCATACCATATCAAAATCCTTAAAGCCACTTTCCATATTTAAAGTCATTGCATAAACTTCACTATCCTCTCAAAACTCAATAACTTTAGACTAATTTGAATTAATCATGACCTACTTACACTTCAATTAGACAATCGAGATCAACTTTTCTCTTAGAAGGTTAACTTCAACCTCTAACAAACTAGAAGACTCTAAGTCAATATCTTTATTAGCTTGGCTATTTCACATATAGCTTTCTTCACCATGATTCTTAGCATCAATCAACCATTTTATCTGAAATCTTTGTCCCTTATATATTAAAATCAAAAAAGTCCACCAAGACTAATTTCTACGGTCAATTCAACAACAATAGCAAGATATTTTAGATCAACTCAAAATTTAAACTTTGACTTTAATTTTAACACTCCCAATTATCTTTAACAAATGTCGAGAAGATCAAGTAATTCAATCCAAAAATGATATAATTGAATCATTAAAAATTTCACTAAGATGCAAGTCCTATGTCCTCATCATAAAATCTAATCCACCAATAAAGAATTATGTGTATTTGCAACATCATAGATATGTTTTTCCTTTATATGCTACTTTCATTCTTGATCCAAATCTAGATTCAACCCTCAAAGAATATTCTGCTTTGATACTATAAAACTCTTCCTTAGACAACACCCTAAACAGCTTCTTATTGATAATCCCAAAATTTTCAACCAACAATTAATGATAAAACTAGAATGCTATCATGGTTTGCAACCATACTAAGTTTAGGATCCCAAATCACCTAAATAACAATAGAATTAAATGCACATGACACATTTGACACTAAGTTCTATAGTCAAAACCTCTCGCACACATCTTAGGACAGCCTTACTTTTTGAGATTAGAGGCATAATCTATCCAACCCTCCTATATTCATTGTATCCCTAATTCTTATTCACCAATTTTAGCAAAATTTTCAATGATTTGAAATCCAAACGCGGAATTAATCTATTTCTGCTACCATTATCATGTCCATAGTGATCATAACCTAAGCTCATATATCACATAAGTCACAGTCCATGATAATTATAACTTAATTTTTGATACCACTCTATCATGCCCAAAACCAACAAACAGATCAGCCATGCGATATGCCTGCCTGAACCTTATAGCAATGCTCTAGAGATCATATAAGACCTTAAAAATCATTACAACCTCAATATTCATGAATAATAATGATTTAATTCATAATAAATTTGAATATTTACAAAATTTAGTCATTCGATCAATATCAATGATGCTTTATCTATTCATTTCTTTCAACTATGATCCCATCTCTAGCCAAGTACAAATATTCTGTAGCTCTAAAAAAAAGAAAGGAAGAGATTATGAGCTTTATAGCCTAGTAAAAATCTCTGCACATCTACACTAATGTAATAATATAATTTAACAATAGCAATAAGCAATATCAGAGTGAAGATATAAACATAAATTTATATCAAACATCTAAAATAACTTAAATATCCATATAACTATATATATCAAATATCGGTCTTATCAAAAAAGGTGTGTCACAATATGCCAACAAGTGAATCCTTTATTTGGTATTACTTTCATGTGTCTTGACATCTGTTTTTTATCACAATTTTAATTTTTAATCTTATTCTTTTGACTTTGGACTAATCAAGATCATGTCCTAATCTATGTCTGATTAAATTTTATACGTAAGCCCATGAAAACTATCCTAGGCATAAGCTTCTAAAAGCTATCTCATGCATAAGCCCATTGAGACTACCCCAAACATAAACTTCTGACCGACTATCTCAGGTATAAGTTTTGTAGGCTATCATATGCATAAGTTCATGGACGCTTTCTCAAACATAAGCTTCTAGAGGCTATCCCACATGTAAGTCTGTGGAGGCTATCCTAGGCATAAGCTTCTGACTGACTATTCCAGGCATAAACTTCTAGAGCTATCCACATGATAAATTAGTCCAAATCATATCTTTTCATCCAATTATTATGTTGATTTCATCAAATCAATTTCAACTTATAATATGATCAAGATCAGCATATCATAAGCATATAACCATATCATTAATCATTGATATACATATATAGTCAACATATAATGACTCATACTGAAAAATCATATAGAAATAATAGTATCTCAAACAAAATAAATCTATCAACATGAATCTAATGATGTAAAATCAACGGTACAAATTGTATATATAATGGTGATCATATATTAAGATTTTTACCTCTATTAATAATAAACTTGTTCACTATTATTTACTAGTCCATGCCTAGCATGTCCTATCAATCAGTATATATCCAACTCATCCTTCATCTAACATTAGCATAGGAAACGATAAAATTGTTATTAGATTTTAATTTCAAACTCTAATATCTGAATTAATCTTATTTTCAAGTTTTCCACCCTACCTGATATATGACTAATTAAACAAATAGAGATTTTAGAATTATCTTGCTTTATAAATTGGAGCATAAATCCTCTTACTCAACATCTTTTCGTTCAATTGATTATACCTGTACATTGCCGAATCCTATAATCAAGAGAAATCATAAAATGACTATGATCATGATAGAAAGATTATAAAAGAGAAAGAACATAGTGACTCGGATGAAGACTTGACCAATATATCATGAAGCAAGAATCAAATAGGTTCAAAGTTGATATATCAAATATTATCAATAATGGGTATTTAACAAAAGCTAGGTTGGAGATCAATATAGTGGGTGATCATATCAATATCAATCTAGGATCTTGTATTAGTGACAACTCAATTTAGTCTACATATTGATTTGATAATTGGAATGTCAAGAACCCTTCTCGATATTTTCTAATCCAATAAATCATCCCCCTATAGAACCAAACTTAATATTAAAAATAAATCCATAAGATAGATTTCATCTATCCAGAGTCCTTGGTTGGGTTCATCAAGGGTTCAACCTTAAGTCCCCTAAAACCCTCACATCATCTAGAGAGCAAAAGGAAAGAGAGGAGAGAGAAAAAAAGAAGAGAGAGAAAGAGAGAGAAGAGAGAGTTCTTATCTTCTTTGAAAGAGGGGATTCTCCTTTTCTCCTCTCTTCAAAAAATGGCAGTAGAAAGGTCAATGGCCGACGACCCACATAGCACATCCAAGGGTGGTGACACAACACCAACAACTAGCTGTAGCCATGGCAGCAACGACGGCGACCAACTGAATGGAAACAAAGTCGAAAGAAAATCAAGAAAATAAGGGGTCAAACTTTGTTCAGAACTTGGATCACTTGCCGGCAATCGAGGCCCCTTCACATGGGTCTAGGAGAGCACCAAGAAAGTTTGGCTCAAGGTCCGATTGGCCATCAAAGGGGATCAAGAGAAGGGCAGGGTAGATCCCAAAATCAGGGGATTCCTTTGCTATTTTGAAATCCAATGATCTCCCATTGAGATCCTGGCCGGTGATGATGGCTTAATGAATGATGAGGCCAAAGGAGGGTAGGAGCTTGGTAGCATAACTTCGGCAAGGCCCTGAGTAGGTTTACATGGCAAGGAAGGCGATGACTAAGCAATGCATGATTTTTTTCCGATGATGGTAATTACCTTGCGACTTAAAAGGGTGGAAGATCAAGATTTATAAATGATGGAGGCTAGGATTTCCTAGCTTTCTGCAAAGCCGAGAAGGAGCCAGAGTTGGACTCCTCTGAGTCAAATAGGGAAACTCTATTCTCATTCTTTGTTTGTTTGACTGCTTTAAGATTCATGCAAAAAAACTGAGTCCTTACAAGGATCAAGGCGTGTCAATTGATATATTACTTTTCTAATTATCTAATATTTTCAGAAGGTTTGGCACAAGAGCACAAACTGAACCATGCATGTTCCAGTAGCTAGATACATACCTACGTTTCTAATTGTTGGAACTAATCTAATCTTGGTACATGGAGATAATGACTTGCTTTCATCGTGCATGTGCATGGGTCAATGGACCAATCCATTCTTCAAAAGAAAGTCTTTGGTTTAACCCTCATAAATGCTTTTGATATTTTTTTTAATATTGATGTTTTAGTTCTAATCTCACTCAATTATTCTCTCTGGATCTTCATATATTTAAAAAAAATTCCTCTGGTTGCAAGCTGTGAAGGCATTCTTATTTTGCAGGAAAATAAATGTCAATCTACAAAACTAGATGTGCACCAGTGAAATGTGGTGCAGGAAAATTAATGTTAGACCCTAAATCCATGTCACCTTAAATTAACACATTTATGATACTTGTAGTCTAACTAGTTTCACCTGCTATATAGCAATCTTTTTTTATTAAAAGGCATAGTCTCTATCTAGAAGCCAACCTAGATCTTCAATGTTTGGAGTCAGATATATCTGTAGAAGAAATAAGGACAACATTAATAGTATCCCTGACGGTTTTGCTATCTCATTCATCATGGCCAAAAATAAGGCACCTGGCCCTGATGGTTTCCCTATCTCATTCTACCAGAAGTATTAAGAGATGGTTAAAACCGATATTGTTAAGGTGATACAAGCCAGGCCAAACCAAACTACTGATGCAACACACCTCAACTTCACATTCATCACTCTAATACCAAAATCTAGTGATCAACCAACTATCAATGACCTTAGACTAATTAGTCTTGAACACACAATCATCAAACTATTCTCAAAAATTCTCTCAATTCATTTGAGTAAGATCATCCATCTCCTAATATCACCAGCTCAAGCTGCATTTATCAAAGGTAGGCTCATATTTGAAAGCTTCCCCTCAGCAAATGTAATTATCTCATACTGCAAATGAACAAATTCTTAAGGCATATTATGTAAAGTGGATTTCAAAAAGCATTCAATTCCATCTCCTGGAAGTTTCTCTTTGACCTGATTCAGAAATATAGATTTGGTCCATGATGGATATCCTACATCTCAGCCATTCTCTTAAACTCCAAATCCTCCATTCTCATTAATAGTCAAGTCAGAAGATGGTTTGTGAACAAAAATGGAGTTAAAGGAGAAAATTCTATCTCTCCTCTACTGTTTAATCTAGTGGTTAATATCCTAGATTGAATTCCCCATCATGCTGCACATGAATCTCTCTTCACCGGTGTAGGAGCTCTAGAAATCATAGGAGAATAAGGTCACTTTAGTTCGCTGATGACACAATTATATTCTATAATCATGCTAAAACCCATATCCAAAATCTTAAGTTCATTCTTTATGCCTTCAAGTGGGTGACTGGGCTCAAGATCAACATATACAAGACGAGGGTGATTGGACTGCAATTAACTTTGGCTGAGACAGAGAGTTTCCTCACTTCTTGGATGCCAAATAAGTAAGGGTGCATTTGGTTAGCCCCTAAAAAAGTACTTACTTTTAATTTTAAAAATAAAATCAAAAAGTAGCATTTGATAATAATTCAAAAAGTAAAAGTAAAATCAAAAATTAAAATACTTACTTTATGTGGAAAGTAATTTTTTTTGCTTTTAAAATTTACTTTTGTTTCTTCCCAACTTACCCGACCCCATCCCCTCCCTTTGGCTCTCTGCCTTCCATACTATTGCTGCCTCTGGTCACACCGATCTCATCTCCCTCGTCGCCAAATCCAGCCCTGATCTGACCTAAGCTGGCATCGCCGGACCCAACGGTCGGATGCCCGTCCATGCTGCGGCGGCGGGGGGAACCTCGATGCCATCCACCTCTGCATTGCATCCGATGATGGCGATCCCGATCGGGCCGACTCCCATGGGTGGACCCCACTCCACTGCACCGCTACCGGTGGATACTTGGATGTCGTCGAGTTCTTGATCGATCGGTCCACCTACGATGCTCGGCTCGTGCGAACGAGAGACGGGCGGAAGATGCCGTTCGACCTCGCGTCGATTGAGGCCACGAGGCTCTACAACGCACTTGGACTGAGCGACGTGCTCCATCGAACGGTGCATGGTGGCGACATTGCCGGTGTGCGGAGCTGCCTGGCATGCGGGGCGGCGATGGATGGGAGGGACCAAAATGGGTGGACAGTGCTCCATCGGACGACGTTCAAGGGCGGATCGAGGTGGTGAGGGCGCTGATCAACGGCAGAGCGTAGCTAGATGCAGTGGATCAGGAGAGTTTCTTTGGATAAAAATATTCGTGCCGTTGAGAGAGCTTCTTTGGCTTCTTTACTTTCTCCATTTAATAAAAAGAGGGTGATAGTTACCAAACATACTTTTTTATTTTATTCTATAGCAAAAATCAAAAAAATAAAAATATTTTTTAAAAAGCAAAAATCAAAAAATATAACCAAATGTATCCTAAATTTTCTATTTATTATCTTAGAATTTCTTTGTGTCAATCCAATCTCAGATATCAAACTACAATTTTCTTATTGAAAAAGTAGAGAAGCGGCTCTCGAGATGGAAAAAAAAATCTTTTCGCTCACTAGACACTTAATATCGATTCAATCAATGCCAAGAGCCATCCCCTTATACTAAATGTTAGTATATACCAAATTCCATCCATGATTATTCAAAAGATTGACAAATTACATAGATCAGTCATTTGGGGTTACCAAGACACAAGTTCTAAAGTCAAATCTTTAGTTAAATGGAAACTAATCTACCGTCCTAAGCCATTTGGAGGAGTTGGCATCACAAAACTCACCATAGCCAATCAATGCTTGCTATTGAGGTGGTGGTTCAATTTTTATAACAAACAGAATAGGCCTTGGAGACAACTCTTGTAGAAAATATATTATTCCAAAAAGCTACCAACTGAAACCACTTTACATCCGGCAACAAGGGTTTCATCATTGTAGAGAAGCATATATAACCAACCTTTCAAAGCTATTTCAACAGTTCTTCTCCCTTGTGATTGGCAATGGACTACTAACATCATTTTGGCACAATGCACAGTACGATGAGCAATCATTATCAAGTAAGTTGCCCAACCTATTCTTCTTTACTAGAAAGCACCTAGGATCCATCACATATCGTATCGCAGATTTTGACTGCTCAATCATCTTCAGACAACCTTTACCTCTTATTGCAGAGGTTGAACTACAGACTTTGAGAGCAATTATCATGACATTTAGCTCTCTGCGAACGAAGATGATAGATGTTGGAAATGGCATACAACTAATGTATACAAGGGTGGATAGCATTATATTTTCCTCATAAACGGAGAGATTACATCTCTTCTATATCATTTAATCTGGTCTCTATCCATCTCGAAGAAGGTGAAGATTTTCAATTGGCTTTGTTACCATAATAAAATACTCACCGCGATAACCTAGCAAAAAAAGGCATCTCAGGATCTCATAATAGCCCGTTGTGCTCTACTCATTTTAAAGTACTCAATCACCTCATGCTGGAGTGTGATTACTCGAAACACATCTAGAATGCCATCTTGCAACATACTAAGAATACCAGGCCTGATAACATTCAGGACTTCTTGTATCATTTGAGGTTTGATTCTCTAAATAGTGACACCCAAGTTGCCTTTGACACAATCTTCTCTATAGGGTGTTGGTGTGTTTGGAAGGAAGAAATAATCGGATATTTAGATTTGAAGCACTCTCTTATCAAAGTTTGATAAATCAAATAAAATTTCTATTTTGTGATTGGACTTCTTCCTCTTCGTGCCCGACAATCTACAACCTGGGTGTTAAACTTCAACAATGACAGAGCAACTGACGATCACAAACACTCTAAGGCAACTTTCTTCTGGGATAAAATGTAGTTTCATGTAAGTTACTTGTACTAGCTCATGGAATTAACGAAATACAAGGCCCTTAGCTTTTCATATCATGTACTTCATGTGCATGGTTGAAGTTCAAGGGTTCTTCTTAACTAGTCTTTTGGCTAATTTATAAAAGACATTGTTTTTGGCTCGATGGGTGTTCACTATATATATATTGTGGGTTCCTCATTCAATGTATGGGGTGACAATGCCTTGTAGATATTGTAAATAACTTATCTAAATAAAGCCCGGTGGTTATTTAAACCCCCCAATACACAACCCTTAATCAATATATATATATATAGCAAGTTTTGGGTCATCTAATTGCCAAAAGGAACAACAATTCCAGATTGTAAGAGAGGACAAAATGCATATTTGTGAAAGATTCAGCATGTTTGTTTACATTCAATCCTTGTATATGACTTGTGACTTGAAACAACTCTTTTTCCTTGTTACTTTGCAAACAAGATGTAGTTTTGACTTTTGAATATTTCTATCTTGCACACTTCCACAAACTAAATGGATACTCAACTTCAGTGGTCCACATATTTATGTTTTCATACTCCAAGGATTGCTAGCAAATTTATATGTGCCCAATATTTCGTTTATTCATCTTTGTTAATGTGATATTAGTTGTGTTAGTCCAAATCTGATTGATATTTCTTTTAACTAGACATATAATTATGATATGCATCGTGATGTATATAGTGTTATAATGAATCAGTTAGAATTATAAATATTTGATGTTCACCTTCTTCCCTTGTTTTATCATAGTATCAAAGTGTTGACCTCTGCTCTTGCTTGGGTCCTTCCACCATTCATGGTTGAAGCTTAGATCTTGAGGCACTTCTCTCATCTGCACCCACCCCATGTGCAGCCTTCCTCAAGTTCCTCCACCACTAAGGGATCCAACACCAGTGCCATCTACATGCACCCTCTTGATATATATTACTATTCAGTATTTCATCCTAACCATCTACTGATATTATATAAAATCTTAACTGTAGATCTTAAAAAGTTATTTTTGGAAAGAAAAAATCAATATCAATTCACATCCCATGAGAAGTTTCAAAACCCACCTCCCTCGTAGATTTTCACTTCCCATGAAATGTGAGAAATATCTTCTCATGGGAAAAAATTTTTCATTCTTTCATTTCTTAAAACTCTAGCCGAATAAGAGGCCTCTCTATTTTCAGAAATTACCTCTTCCCTCCTCTACTTTCTCTGAATCAAATGAGTCCTCACCGAGTTACTGGACAAGCACCGACCATGGCCTTCTTACTCCACCTCTGACCAAGTCTGACTGCTTGTGGCCTTCTTTGACATTGTCATATGCCAGCCATCCATGGCCTCCTAGCATCTGTAGCCTCTTTCCCTCCTCCCCCGGCATCTTTCCAACACCCACCATCTCTTTCCACATCTCCTTGCATCAACTCTTCTAGCAGAAGCAATTCCACACCCATCTCTCCTCTCTCTATCCATCATGGCCTCCGAGCAAAGAATTTTCGATACAATCACACAACCTTTGCCCTCCTTAAAATTCTCTAATGGTTTGTACCTCCCACACATCATCAGCCCGCCCCTTGACGAGCCCTCTCATGTTGTCACCCTTATGATTAGGATTTGTGACCATGCATCCCAGAGATGTGGATTAGATTGGTCTATTCCAAGCGAATAATAAGATCCAACCAAGACCCAAATTCGATTAACTTGAGAAATCACTTCAATCCAATGAACGACACACCCCACATTAATGCTATACTAGATTATAACCCCATGTGATGCATGAGATGCGAGGCTCAGAGAGGTTCAAGAGATCTCAAAACCTCAAGGGACCAGCTTACACCGCCATAACTCGCATAAAATCCCACAACAACCACTTTATTTAATATCTTTTAAATTATTTTATTTCTGGACTATAAATAGCCTCTACTCTTTTCTTTATTTTTATTTTATTTGTTAAAGAAGAGGGACCTTTTCCCATTCTCCAAAGCTCATCCTCCCATCCACTTCCCTCCTCTCTCTTTCTCTATCTCTTTCTCTTACAGTCGCCAGAAATCTCCTCTCGCCCCCATAGCACCATCGTTGCCTCATGGGAATCCGCCTCATCTGTCGTTCCATGGTGGTGGCTTGATTTCTTGGAAAGGGATTCTTGGGCATTGCCGTTAAAATTCTAAGGGGAGCTTCAGATATTGGCTTGATGGCAAGGGGCGCTCCCTTGAAGCTGGTGCCAACACCGCTTAGGAGTCTCTTGAGTCTGTCATCCAGGTCATTTATGGCTCCGTCATTGGAGTCCTTGGCCCAGCTCCTCTTCCTCAAGTCCAAGAACTCCTTGAAGCTAGTCATTCCTTCTTCTCCATGCAAGCATTGTGATGTGGCAGATGGAGGGCTCTCCATTGCAACCTCAACGTCAAGATCATCCACCCTCCCGTCTCAAGCTCTTCACTCCAATCTGTCACTAGGTCCTCAAATACTCTTCAGCAAGCTCAAAGCCAAGGCCGATGCCACCAATGGAGTGGTGGTGGTCACAGAGAGCTTTAAAAGCATACAAAATATTTTGTGACACCTCGTTGTCCGCTCCACGATGTTCCTTAATGGCCATCTTCAAAATCCTAAAGTCCCTCATCCGAAACCCTAACCCTAGATCTCACCTGTCCTTCCATGCCTGCAATCTTCACTTCTCCTTCTCCCACTCTCTCCTTACTCTCTTGCCACCTTCTCTCTTTCTCCTACCTCCCCGCCCTCACCGTCCTCCCCAACCCCTTCTCCTTCATCCTCCGCCTCACCTCCTCACACCCAACCCTCTTCTCCTAACTTTCTCGATGGGTCCCCTTCTCCAGCCTGCTCTTCCTCTCCTCACCACTGCGGAAGCTCTCGCAGTCGGCTACCCCTCTGTACTCTCATAGAAAAAAGAAAATCCTCGACATATGACAGATGGGAGTCAATGTCGATATGTATACATGGCAGACGGAGGAGTTGTTAAGACAAAGTCTCCGAGTATTTTAACACACACACACACATATATATATATACACATGTATGTATATGTATATGTATATATTACATGTATATATATATGTATATGTATGTATGTATATATATATATA
>KE504925.1:349387-365878 GCA_000441515.1 Elaeis oleifera
ACCTCTCTCTCTCTCTCTCTCTCTCTCTCTCTCAATCGCCGAGCCCCAGTNTCCCGGGGGATTTGCCTCCTTGCCTTTGTCTTCTCCATCTCCGCCGATTATTCTCCAATCATTACAGTCCGTCCTTGATCAGGTGGCCCAAATCACACATGTAGTTTACTTTATAACTTCTCCCGTGGACCTCATATGTAATAATAATACATCGATGTACTGCAATTATTAGATGCCCCACCTCGTCCACTAATTTGGTGGGTCTTGATTGGGACCATCCCATTTGTCAAGATCAAAAGAAGAGGTAACAATTGTTCAAAAAAAAAGAGGAGTAACAACCGCCTCTCCCAAGTAGTAGACAAATATTCAGACAAAGCCCAGTTACATTTTAATTAAAAGTAAGGTGTCTTTTGATGTTGAGTTTGCCCGATCTTGATTAGGCTGGATTTTGCACCACTTTCGGCATGTCGGATAGGATCTAGCTTTGCAATATCTAGAATCGATATAGACTAAAGATTTTAGTTCTAGATTGGAGTATGCCTACCTATGGTTATATACCATGTAGTTTGCAGTATTCATATATCTGAATGAGTGTGGGATGAGTATAAATCTAACTTGTAGCCATAGGTCTATAATGTAGATTCAAAATCTAACTCATGCACTCATGATGGACATATATCGATTTGATGCTAAATAAGGCTAAATCAAGGATGTTAGCATTTCTTTATATGCCGAGTTATTTTTCAAATTCTTTGTGATCTAAGTTTGGCTTAATTAGAATACATTCTCCAATGCCTATTTGGTAAATGTCTAATTTCTGCTAGACTGAAGCCCCAACCTTGTTGCAGGAAATGGTTTATTAACTTGCAAATGAAGCTTGGCTTATTGTTCATAATTTAGGGTCAGACTGATAAAGGCTAGTTGTGCATGTGTGAATTGGCTGAAAAATTACCCATAATGGTCTATCCAGCCCATTTGGACCAATAAATATTCATTCATATGTGCTCTATGTTCATTATTTGAGATAACATGGTGTTACTTGATTAAATTGGTCTAAATATTGTCTCGACACAAGTATTTATCATATATCTTAATTGAAATGTTTCTTAGTGACAAGTGGTAAGCAAATTTTATTGGCTTTGACGAGGATTTACATTATTTACAAGCATGTCTAATATGAAAGATGGAGGATCTTCCATCCAAACATTTCACTTATATGAATAGGAAGAGTTGGCCAAGGATAAACGTGATCTATTAAACTAAACCTAACTAAATGTACTAAGGATTTAATGATGGATTTCAATATTTGGAATTAAATTCTACATATCTTCTTTGGTAATGAATTACATCACCACCTATGGCAATTTCAAGAGATGGTGTGGAGAATAGATAGAAGTTTTTTTCAAATCCAATGGTCATGGATCTCTTTGAACTGCACTTGGAATGGCATCACCTATTGCGGTTGCATTAGTTGATGATAAAACATCTCCTTCTTACACGTCTTTATTTAGTTTTCAAAGCTCAATTATTTAAAGAATATTTTTGAAAAAAATAACAAATAGCGAGTCCATGTTAGCTGGTTGGCATCCCTCTCTATCTAGGAGAAACTTAAAGATAAGGGAAACTCTAATGTTTGCCCAAAAATTAAAAAAAGAAAGAAAGAAAATGTGCAAAAGAAGATATAAACAAAGTTACATATTAATGTGAAAAGTTGCTAAGTTTCATATATCATACTTAATATATATTTAAATATGTGCAAAAATATTTATTAAATATCCAAATATCTCACGTTTATAAAATGGGCATCATGGTTGCTGACTCTTGACAGGACATACAATGAGCTAACTAAAAAATAGATGTTTGACTAATTAAAACTGGTTTAAAATACCTATAAATTCTAAAACACATGCTAATATTGAGTAGACTAGATTATGTCCATTTTAGGTGTCAAAGGATGAATGTTCTTCTTCTTCTCTTATTGTCTCGACTT
Source organism: Elaeis oleifera (assembly GCA_000441515.1). Classification (NCBI taxonomy): domain Eukaryota; kingdom Viridiplantae; phylum Streptophyta; class Magnoliopsida; order Arecales; family Arecaceae; genus Elaeis; species Elaeis oleifera. The sequence goes on from KE504925.1 coordinate 351,369, forward strand.
GACACTAGGTTCTATGGAATTTGTTACCAATGTCATATATATGTGTGATACATCATTACGCCAAGAATCTAGACCATGAGTTAGCAGAACAAATAGAGTATAAACAACAAATAGATTTACATGGCTTGGCTTATGGCCTGTATCCATGGACAGAAATGATCAGAGAAAGCTCACTAATAGCAAAATAGTATAAACTAAGGAGAAATTCTAATACAAATGTCTTAATCTTGCAGGAAAGCCGCAACATAAAAGTGAAATAATCCTAAAACTCTAGAATGAGCAAAATTTTATGTGAATGGGCACCTCAGACCCTGCCTATGAGGAATTTGGCTGGCTACATAGGCTCTCTTTATGGATAAGCTGGAAGGAACCAGCCAATCCAATAACCCCACCCACAAAACAACCCCACACACATATTCTTGTTAATAATTGAGAACCTTTTGCTCACAACATCATCGTCATTTCTATTGTTACTTACACATCTTGTGTCTATTGTTAAATTAATATTTTTTTGTGCTCCTTTGCAGAATTGATATCTCAATTTCATGATTGTTAATCAAGTTTGTTTCTCAAATAAGAACAAAACACCCTCCTTCCTTCTCTATTTTAAGAATAATAATGGGAGCACCATCATTTTCGAAAGAATATAGTTTAATTGTTGTTAAATGCTGTACATAAACTGCCCAATAGATTTTATTTATAATTAATTCGTCCAGATCACACACCATCATTCTCCAGCAAAGGGACCACAATGCACCTAATCCTGGCATGTTTAAACTTGATTACACATAGTCTAAACTTGATTTATAATTGACAAGCATTTTCTATATGCATACCATGATATTTATTATCATTGTGATAAAAAAAGTGGTTGATCAAGTAGGATCACCAGATATAATGTCGGTCTTTTAGACAAATATGGGAAGGATTAGCCAGGGTTTAAGAATGAGATCTACCATGTCAAAAAATCAAATTGTGTGCATAATTGAGGCTATAAATATCCAATTGAAGTATTCTTTTTGAAAACTAGAAGATGAATCTGGTCCACAAGGGTGGACCATGCTAGTATAACTAGAGGCTAAGTAACAAAGTTTTTGAATTTTTTAATGAAAGAAAGGGAATCTAAACCCTACTTTCATCTTTTTTTCTAATTTTTTTAATTTTAAGAGATTCGATAGTATAGCTGCTAAGCCGAAAGTCATATAGCTACGAAAGGACAAGTATTAGATAAGAATAAAAAAATAGCTACTAATCCAAAAGCTTGGTAACAAAAGGCAACAAGAAAAAGCAGAGATAACCTCAAGTCATACTTGGTGGACTATGGTCATTGCTGAAGTCTCCTGTGAGGGGATCTAGAGAAAGATGAGGTTTCAGGCATGCCCCTTTTATACATTATTAAAGTGAAAGAACGTGAAGAAAGCTTTTGTAGAGTCACTACAGTTGAGAAATCCTTCTTTCACTTGTTGTCTCTTTCTCATAAAAGACATCGACCATTTTCCGTGAATCTAGTGAGATCTTCATTTTAATAATATCCCTTTAGATGAACTTTTTTATTTATATTAAGATGAACTTAACTACGAAATTTGATTAATACTTACTACTTTTATTTGGTAGATGTATAAAATCACACTTTTGGTTGATGCATATTTTTATTTGTCGGAAAATGAAGTGGATGCAAGGTTTGATGCATATACATATCCAATTACACCAGGATTTTTTGCACTATTGCGGCTGAGATCTTATAATTATTATAAAGATAAACATAATGTTCTTCATATGATATTGCTACATATTTATAAACTCTATAATTTAAATTTAGATAATTATGTTATTAGTGACATTGTTGTCAACCATTATTTATCACTGTAATGGCAGTTATTGAAAGCTAAAAGAGAACAGTTTAATTCCGGAGGAGATAAAATTTTTGGAATTTATCCTTTCCTTTCGTACACCTATCTTTACTGTGCTGATTGAAAAGATTATTGCAGTTGGTGTCGCAGAGCATTCACAGCATTTCACCTGACCTAGATAAAGCCGGTCTTAGATAAACCTCAGGACAAAGCTCACACTAACATCCACTGGATAGGTCTCCCATCATATTTAAGGGACAGGCTAGGCCACTCCCAAAGAACCAAAAGTTGAAATTAAGGAAACTAATGACGCAGTTGTTAAAAAGTAATGGGAAAGAACCTTTCAACTGTTTGAACAATGAAAGTGCCACATGGATGGGGTCTCAGCTTGAGGGATAAAACAAATGTAAAAGGTCCTACTTTACAATCTAATCTGGAGTCGTTAATCTAATGAAACATACATATTTTTATTCTTTCAATGATGGGTTGTCTGGAAGGGAATGAAAAGCACTAATCTAGCAAATTGGATTTCTGACTCCCTTCAAAAAAGGCAGCATTCTTTTCATGTTCAAGAAAAAAAATTTTAAATATAGGGCTTGTTTTTAGGTAGTATAGGAGTTGGTTGAATGAAAATTTGAAAAGATGGATATTACCTCCCAATATCTAACAGCCCCTTCAAGTGGGAAAAATTGGTGAGGGAAATAATAAAAAGGGAAGTGATAACCACACTTTACTTTCTTTTTTTAAAAAATAATGTCACAACTTTGGACCTTTCAAAAAAAAAAAAACAAATAAAGTATTATATGGATTTTATGGTCTTATATAAATATCCAGAATCTTCTCATTGCATAACTAATGTAGGATGAAACATACGCCTCTACACATTTGCGTCAAACTAAATATCCAAATCCATTTAACTCCAATCACAAGTATCATAAATCTGATTTAAATACATGTTATATTGTTCTCTAGTCCATATGAACCATGGACTAGATTTGCTTTAACATCATTTATCATAACTTAGGACCTCACCTCAAAATACTAGCTAAAAGATATTATTTAGCTTTTTAGTCTTCTAGGGTCTATTTATTGTATAGTCGGTGGAAGATTAAATACATGTCATAGAGCTACAATTTGGTTCTAATACAATTTAATAGAGGACAACACTCCCACACTAGACTTCCTTAAGCAATGAACTCAAACATAATGTGGAGCACAATAAATTGACTTGGTCTATTTCTATTCTTTAAGGCAAATTAAGAGGCAAGAGCTTGTACTTTTGGAGTGCTAAATATATTATGATACATTTTGATTTTGTTTTATTTTTGTTCTGCTTAAATGATAGTGGGAGCAATACCAACAAGGGGGCAATCGAAGGGCCCATGTCATAAATGGGTCAACTAAAGCTAAACCAATCATTAAATAGGATAAGTTCAAGTTTAGTGTCATGACACATATAAGCAATTTTGATTCATTTAATAATTGCTAGGGGTCAACATATTATTATGATGCAACTCATTTAAGACATTTAACTTATCTATTTAAGACTCACTTAACACATTTAGATTGGTTTCATTTGTTTAAACTATTTTGACATACTTATTAAATAGATTGTATTACCTATTTAATAAAATATGGGTTTGATTCTGAATTTTTGACCAAATTTAGTAAATGAGTCGGGTTTGATAGGAATCTAAACTAGCCTATATCTCATGCTAGTCCGATCCATTGCCTCCCATGACCAAACATTCCAAAGAAATTAAGAATCAAGAATTAGATATACCAAGCATAGACAAATACTTTGCAAGTTGTGCAAAAAAAAAAAAAAAAAAAATCCTTCCTCAATTTGGAGGATCACGATTGCTATAAATGACAACTTGCTTAATTCCAAACAATTCTGATTGTAAACAGAATTTTTATTTAATTTTATAATATTATTTTAGAAATCAATTGTACTAACTTAAATGCTAAGTTATATTCATCCTTTGCAAGTCATTTAAGTAATTTTATCATTTACTTGTGATTCATTTAGCCTTTGCATATCAACAAGAAAATTATTGAAGTTATAATCATATTCTCTCCTATCTTAATGTGGCATTGAAGTGTAGGAAAGTTCATAGAAGCTCCAAAAAGAGGAAAATATTAAAATTAAATAGATTGTAGGAGAATTAGAAGTCAAATTCAGGAGGGGAGAAGAAGATAAAAGGATATTTTGGAGTCAACAGAAGAAAATCAATAACTGATAATTGCAAGCCATATAAATAGACTCTCGCTATATATTAACTTGGCAGAGAAAATTTGATTCTCTATATCAAACTATATAGTATATAATATGCTAAAATTCAAAAAAATAAAGAAAATCACCATTCAATAATCATTGAAGATTTTGACCACTATCTTGACTAAAAAAATTAATTTCATTGATGATCATGAGATATCAACTAAATTTGAAAATATCTCTCTTATGGGTCCAAAATAATCAAAATTGGTGTTTCCATAAAAGTTATGCCTTCTAAAATTTTGTCGACTCCATATAATAATGACATGGTTCTATAAGGCTAGTTTATGCCGCTCTCTAGTTGTTGGTGAAGAATTGCTGCTACTTTGTTAATGTTCAACTCCTTCACCGGATCCTGTAGTTGTCTTGGAGCCTTGTAATTGCCACTTGATATTTTTCTATTACAGACCACATGGCACCACTTGCAGGAGATTTTAGTCATGGATTCTATCACTCTATAGTTGGGTATGATTTATCTGGAGGTCTAATTGTGCCAAGATTCTTTGCAAGATAGTTATGCTATGAATTAGAACTATTGGATACAGAATCTAGAACTTAAAGAATTAAGAGACTAAATTGACAATACTAACCTCGGAGGATCTTAGGGAATAAAGGGAGTGTGGTGATATATTTTTTTCCCCTTAAAGCCTCAAAGGAAATTTAGGAACGCCATGCTCTATATAATCCTAAAGGCAAAAGTTTAAGCAATGAATGAACCGAAAAGTGAGACTATAATTAAGAGTGGAAAGTGAAAGAGAAACAAAAGAACTTTCCTAACGACATTGACACCCGTGTCCTCTAAAGATATAAAGGTTAAATTATTGACCACCTTAGGTAAGCAAGCCTTTCATCTCTCTGCAAGATCAGCCTAAGCTAGCTGCTAGATTACATATTGAGATTGCTTGATGGTCCTAAACCCTAGGTGCTGTGAAATATTTATTGTGCTTCTAGAAGGTAAGTTTTGTGTGAGCAACAAGAAGTTAAAGAAAGGTATATATAGAAAATTGCTTAGAGTCATGTAAAATCATGAGAACCTCATCTACTGAAAACCTTGGGATGAAGCCTCTTCAGATGAGATGGTAAGTATATCATCAAAAGAGATGTGGAGGCACCTTAGGTGCAGTTGAAAAAGGTTAGAGATTAGTAGTAGCACTACCCAACTTAGACTCTATGACCTCTCAGGAAGCTGGATGGCAACATAGATATCATTTGAATACTTCCAATAGTATATGGCTTGTCACCTGACTACTTTTGAGGCCTTGGCCTAAGTCCATGTAAAAATTGAAGGTGCTCAAAACATGGTCATGCAAAAATACAACATTATTGAGTTATTTGGAAGAGTGGTGCCCGAGGTATCACTATTTTAAGGCACTGGCCTATAAATGGTGAGTCAAAAGTGATATGTCTACTCTTACCAAAACAAAAAAAAAAGAGACGCCTACAACTTCACATTTGATGAAGGGCTTACTCTTCCCGCTCGTTCATCCCGATGTCCATCATGTCTCCATGGTGTAAGCTTTTGAGTTCTTAAAACCCAAGGTTCACGTTTGTCGGTGTCAGAGTCTTGCCTAGGAATAGACAATCTAGGAAACTTCTGCGTTTCCTTCCCTATTCCCTCGCACATTTTAAGATTGCCATCATTACAACTTGTAGATGCTATACATAATAATATTAATAAATAATGAAGGTTTAACCTTCCTTTCACAAAAAAAAGAAAAAAAAGGAAGAGAAGAAGAGATGTCTACAACTTCTACTATTAATTAGATGTGATATATCTCTGGATGTGTGACAGATCAGACTCTCCTTTGTTAAGAACTCACCCTTGAGTCCATATATTCTGTCTTAAATTTTCTCTCTGTTCTTCACAAGAACTAAGAATTCTTTTACCTGAAGTTGATTCTTACACACAAAATTTCTGTGTAATACATGAAATTTTTAGTTCTTTACGGTAAATTTTTACAACTTGTTTAATCGAGCATCATAAATATGTTCTTTGTCAAATAGACATGTACTTGTCTAGAAAAATATGAGCAACGGTCATTGGAATAACATTACAATTATCTGTATATCTATTGCTAATGAAAAAAGAGATGAGAAATTACTGTTCCACAATTTTTACATAATCCTTTAGCCAAGTCAAATGATGTGGAGATGCTTGTAGCTTGACTTTAAGTTTGGTTTTTCAATTACCTCCATCTAGACCGCATTCATGGTGTTTCTAGTATCAATAATCATCTTACGTATTCTTTAATCACAAGCCACCTTTGTTCTTAAAATTTCTGATATAATTCCTCACCAGATTTTCATAATGGTCTATTATTTCTTTTGAAACACATGGTCAAGAAAACTTTGCATAAGAAATTTTCATCTTGCAAAACTTTTCTTACAACTTAGAACCATGTATCATCACACTCCTCCCCTTAGTGACTAGAGGCTTTGAATTCATCTTGAGTGATGCTTCCCTATCTATTTGGGCTTGCATAATTATAATTATTATGTGGGTAGATTCTCCCTCAATTTCTATTAAAATTTTAAACAAATATAACCTTGAATGCAAATCAAGATTCTTTAAAGAAGGATGCTCAACTTTAAAAGGAGGATCTAGGTGTTTTCCATTTTTAGAAGGAGAAGAAATGAACCCTAACTATGCAGTCGGGTGGTAACTGAAATTAACTTCAAATTGAAGGTGTATGCTATACTTGCCAAATCAAAATGTACATATATGTAGTTGGTTTTAGATGACTTGGCTAGTGACAAGGTTGAGCACAACTTGACACAACATGAGTTGGAATTGACTTAAAGGGTCAAATTTTAGATTTAAACTAAGTTCTATTTAAAATCTTACTAAATTAGTTAATCTTAATGATCAGCCCAAAGGAATATATATAATCAAGCTAAAGGAAAATTAGCTAACCAGCTAACTAAATTGAGTCAAGATATATCTCCTCCATCTTCATTGTAAATCATAATTTATTTTAGAATGGCACCCCTTATTATTCTTTACCGTTGCACCCCCGAAGCATAAAATATATTAGGGTACTTTGGTCATTTCACCATACTAAATACCTAATTTTGCATATCTGACTGGTTTTGCATTACTTATTTATTTTTTATAGGTTATTATTGATTTCTAGGTAGTTTAATCAAGGGTTATTACCACTACTATTAGACATAATTAACTAGACTTCTAAAAGAGCCGTAGGAAGCATGGTTCTCACATTTATCCAAAAAGTTCCCAATCTATTACTAGCCATTACACTTTTCTCTCAAAGATAAATCAAATTCTTTTCAATCTTTAGTCTCTTTAAAGATATTCATGCTATTTGTTCTAAGATAACCAAATTGTTTCCCCCTTTATAAAGCTCCTTTGTGATAAAGCCATTTGAAAACCACTCTATATATATATATATAGTTTCTGACCTTATATTCGACATGAATATCTGTAAACCCTTAATATACTCGTTACCATTTGATTCTTAATATCAATATGCCCTTTAAGTTCTAATTTCTTTTCTTCAACACTTTATGGATGGAAGGGAGGGATGTAACCTGTCCAATTTTAATAAGGCTTTCCTCTAATAGATATACAACAAATATGTAGAGCATGTGCAAAGAGACACGTATACCTGTGCATGCACCCACACATGTTGTGGAAATCAACATTTCTTAAAATAAAATCTAAATAAAATAAACAAAGTCATGAAATTTGCATAGCTGCTGGATATCATTGATTCAACCTACATCAGCTTTCTCTTTAAGCCAAGGGGAACAAGATTTGAACTACTAGAAACCTCATCATATAGGTTCCACAAAACACCGTGGATCATTGACAATAATGGGGAACCAATAATGGCATCAATTCTATGAGGCTTGAAGTATGTATTTATTTTATTACTTGAATCATCCTGATTTGAGAAGAAGATTGATAAAATGTTAGCTTTTAAGTGATGTGGCTAAGGTCCCTACCACTTATGGTCTTAGTGTGCACAATTTGATTTAATGTTCACATGAGCAAGCAGTACTATAAGAAATTTATACAATTTAACATATTTAGTCCTAAAATAGCTTGAAAGATTGATGTTATAATGGTTTAATCATGCTTAAGAGTTACTACACTATATTTGTGGATGCTGCAAAATATGTGAGTGACAAGCTATCAAACTCTTATTACTAAAATGCGAAGGTGAATCAAGTCAAGAAGGAGAAATAATATTGGATATATATACACTCCATTGAATGTCTAATATACCTTTTTACATTCTAAGACCTATGTAGGTACATGTTTAGTCCCATGTTGGCCATTTGCTAGGAAATATTGGCTATCTATACTTGATCAAAGAATTCAAATAACACATTTCAGTTAGTCTTTTTGGTGAGTTTCTTCATTGTTACAAATGGTACCAGATAGTCGATATGAATTAGAGGATACTACAGCATTGATTCATTTAAATTGACCATGAACTAATCATCTTATTATGATTAGATTTGAATGAATTTAGACAATTAGCTTCGCAAGGACGCTAGGGTTCAAATAATGAAGAGCATAAGAGGATCCATGTGAGTGCATGTTTAGTCCCACATTAGCTATTTCTTAAGGAGATCTTGCGTATGTATATATGATTAAGAAAATCGGATAACACCTTCTAGCTAAAATTTTTGGACAAGGACCTAGGTTGTTAATTACACCTAGTGTACCAAAAGAATATATATGGTAGACAATATAAGTGAGTCCTCGATATTACTACATATCGGCTGAGGGTGGTCAAGTTGGATAGGAACATAAGTTAGGGCCTACAAAAGCGTGCATACGATGGATAGAGCCCTCTTTCAAATTGTAAAGCGACTCAGAGGTTGGAAGGAACAATTGCGCCTTCAAATTGTAAAGCGAGTCAAACGTTGGGAGGACCGACTGTGGCATCGGTGCAGAGACCTTTGGCTCTATAATTGAGATACAAAGTGTAATGGTTGGGACCCCTACACAATTAGTTGGTGCCACTGTTCAGCGAGGGAGGCGCATGAGAAGCAAAAAGCCTTAGATTCCCAAGGATAATGGAAGAACTAAAGTGCCGCATGGGAATTTCCATCAAGATGGAGAGTTAACTTGTGTGGCTGTGAGCATGTGATGTCCCAAAAAGTGGAGGAAGGGAGAAAGCCTAAAAGAGATGGCAATGTCTCATTGAGTGCGTTGAGAGAGAAAATGCACTTGGAAAGCGAGAAGCTAATTAACCTCCTTCCCCACTTATTAAAATACTTGGTCTCTTCTCCATGGAAACAAACATTCGCACGAGGATATCTGGGTCTGGTCCCAGTGTTCCAAAACAATTTGGAGGTCCAACGGATCCCACAAAGTGGATTCTTGGCCCTCCAAATGCCCCCACAGCATGGGTGGCCTCCGTTAATGGGATCCAAAGGTCCAAAGGCAATCTTAGGGGGAGCACGAGGAACAAGTTGGCTAGGTGTTCTAGATTTGGATGATGGATCGAGGAAGGAAGCTGGGTAGACTGGTAAACTTTCCTGTGCTTTCTTTGATTGCTATATGCATGATATTGGACGTGTAAGTTGATATAAAGGCATTAGAAGTAGCCAAATAAGAGATGGTGGGAGAGTTGCACCAGGAATGGAATGTTTTCTATAGCTATCTTGGGTGAGACATAAGATGCCCATCATTCTATCAAAAGAATCTTTGTCAATTACTCCACTTGCGTGAACCAAAACTCTTGTGGGATGGTATGAGTCGTGTAGGTTGATATGAAGGCATTAAAATAGCGATTAAAGAGATGAAATGAGAGTTGGACAAGGACTGGGAAGTCTGGGATGTTTTTATAGCTCTCTTGAGTGAGACATAAGATGCTCTACTATTCTATCAAAAGAGGCTTTGTGAACGACTCATCTCATCTATGAACTAAAACTCTTATGGGATTGTACAGTTCAATTTTCTTGATGATCATATTGGATTCTTGCTTTTGTTTCTATACCATGATGCATATTTTGATGTGCCTTACATCTTTCAATCGGAACCAATCAGTAAAAGGCAATGAGAGGAGAGCTGCAAGGCCTCAGGTCTTCAGGATTGAAATATGTGGGCCTAGTGATGTACACTCCACGGCTGGGCTTAGTTACCAGGTATGTCTTCCAATGGTGGTGGGACTTGATGTGCCACTCTTTGCCCTCTTCTTTCAACTAGCCTATGAAGCAGGGTTTGGCTATGCATGTACCTTCAAGCTGAAGCCAAGCTAAATCTCTTGTACTTGCCACCACAAACTGAATTGGACCCTACAACATTAGCTTTTGTAATTCGCACTGTCCACATGGATTGAATGCCTGACTATCATGACAGAACTCCTACCTTCATGCATTCATAGCATGAGTTTCTAAGTGTACATCATCAAAGGTGATTGGAGTTTTGGTATATAAATTAATATAAAGATCTATAATAAGTTAAAAATATAAATTTATCTTATAGATTAGAGTGTTTGATAATAAGTTTCTTGTGAGGATGTCATGATTTGGAGCACAAATGAAGAGCTTTTAGGCAGACGCCTGCTAGAATGCAGAAGCTTAGAGTTACAGAAAAGGAAGGTTAGAATTGTTGACAAAATGTCTGATATATATGTTTTCAATGCAACAAAATGTGGTTGTATCCTTGATGGTGGCATTCCTTCATATTCCTTGAAAAAATTAAAACACCAAGCAATATTCAGGCGATTCAGTTTGCATAACATTAGAAAAAGTGGGACGTTGATATATTGGATGGCCATTATTCATTCAGCCACCAGCCTATTTCACCGACGGAAAGATTCCCACTTATCTCATGATGGGATGCTATAAGCTCAGAAGCCCCAGGAACTCAGTTTACCAACAATTAGGTCAACTACAAGAAAGCATGAGATCCACATAGAAGGGAAGGCTGAGATAATTTAGACATGGACACATGATGCCAATAGAATATTAGACATCTAAGAACAAATCTTTAGATATGGTTCACAATATTTTTTTTCCTTTTTGCCCTTTTCCATTTGTAGTTAAGAAGTATATGCATGTCACCATATGCTTGTATCTTTGTGCATTTCTTTGAGCTTCCAGCCACGTGTGCTATGTTTGGGTTCCTGACAGTTGACTCAAAGGTGGCAGTGTTGTGCAAGATTATTTACGTGGACCATATGGTTTGTCAGTATCGTCTTTTCAACTCCTTCCCTATGTTCTCTTCCAAGACACTCACAACCTAACAAGTGTAACTCTCTCTCTCCCCTCTGAACTTAAGGTTCACGTTCCTTTTATGTTGCATGTCTTTCGTGATTGATTTGGCTATACTATTTTGACAGTAGCTATTGAAGTTTCTATTGATGATTCAGGCACCAGTAGACCCGCAATATAAAATTCATGAGGGATGTGCACCAAAGGTTCTCGAAGACAACTTCTTAGTAGGGGACTAACGTCTTGCCTCACTTGGTTGCTAACTAGTTCAAGCATGATGTGAGGCAGCTTCCAAGTAATGGCCACACAGAATGTAAGGTTGCACGATGGAAGTAGAGTCTTATCACATCCCGAACCCAACATCCAGATCGGATACGTGATAACTGCACACTCCTTAGAACAAAAATCCTAAAGAATATGCAAGGCCTTTAAAATCCATTGCAACCTTAATACCCATAATCTCAATTCATAACAATTATCAAAATTTGTATAATTACATATTCAATTACTCTTCAATCATCCAATCAAGAATCAAGGATGCTCCATTTATTCATCTGTTCACTCATGAACCCAAGCTATAACCAATCATGAGTATGCTATAACTCTGAAAAAGAAGAGGAAGAAAAGTGGTGAGCTTTACAGTCTAGTAAGTATCCCCACACACTCACATCAATATAATAATATAATTTGAAATAATATATGAATAGTATCAAAAAAAATATAAGCCATGAAATCTCATGTCAAGTATCCAATATAACTCAATATCAATATATATATATAATCATACATCATACACCATTGAATATCCATCTTTCTAAAAATCATATACTGTACATATGAAATCAAGTAAAACTCCATTTTACTTAATTATGATTTCATGTCTTATTATTCACATCTTATTAATATGATCCAAATCAATCAACAATTAATCTTTAGGGTCATAGAGTAATCACGGTCACGATTCCGTTCGTGACTGGCAAACCATACAAGCCGCGATCCAGCCTATGGTAGCAAACCATACTAGTCATGCTCCAACCACGGTGGCAAACCATACTAGCCGCGATCCAATCCGTGGTGGCAAACCATACTAGCCGCGATCCAGTCCATGGTAACAAACCATAATAGTCGCGCTCCAACCCACGGTGGCAATCTCAGATTTTTGCGATACAGCCCGCGGTGGCAATCTCAAGTACCACGTTTCTACCCATGGCGAGGCTATTCTCAGTTTAACGTGGCTAGTCCAAATATCTCTTTCTTGATCATTAATTTATTAAATATTAATTATGCCAAAAAAATATTGTATCATGTTCTTTTCAAAAATTCTTAATAGCCGATATCACAACACAAAACTATCTGAAAAATTATCTTTATTTGATACTGTTGCAGCCAATCCCCTGTTGCGCCTATTACCGGTGAAGAACAACTGCAAAATGAAGTCCACACTGACCGAATTTGTGTTCGAAAGAAATCCTCCGATGCTTAAGTCAATGGGGAGTGACGAACAGCAGATAAGTATTTAGAATGGCAGAGTATCAGCCCAGAATTTTCTTATCAAATGCTGTTCATTTACCTTCTTTTATAGATGAATGGTTGGTAACCGTTTGTAACGATTAGACACGTGGGTCCCGCTTGTTCCGACATTATGTAATCATGGGGGGCTTAGTTATATCCATCGCTGATCATGTTTTGACCATTACGCGCTTCCTACGTTGGCAGTTTCAGATAAGCCGACTATATATCGATAATCATAATACATCGATCGTATGTCGGTAGTCGTAGAAGTCTGAATGATCATCGGTCAGTAATTTTAATATGTCGATGGTCATCAGTCTGAGATTAATCGAGTTGTCATGACTAAGTCTGTTGATAGCTGAGGTTGGCTGACTGTTGATCGGCCAACTGATTGATAGTCGATATTTTGTGCTTATGAGGCCGATTAAGAGTCAGAATCGAGGTCGGCTGAATTGTCCCAATAATTGCCCCTCACTCCCAAGTTCAAGGTAGTCTGACGTGCGTGTCGTCACGTGATCTATCACATTGGACGAAGGAAGTTGTCACGTGCTGTCTCGAGCCTCGATTCGGCTGCTGGCATTAATAATTTTCAAAATATGAAAGATCTTCAGTCTTTTGTTGTTTCGATAATTGTGAGACCATCATTGGAATGTCGTTTCGGAAAGATAATTCGACATTCGATGAATCTGGATGATTTGATTCTGACTAGTAGATCTTGGTCACGTATCCAAATATCGTTAGTTCTGTGTCGTTCATGCAGATAATGGTGAGGTGGCGTGATTTGAGAGTAGCTGCGTCGAACCGTCCGATCAATGATCGGTCTTGATGTAGTCATGTGTCGATATCTAAAGAGGTCCTGATTTGAATGACTTAATATGGACCATTGAGGAGTCCTATATATATAAAGTTGCTTTCATTTGAATTTTTACTTTGCATTCGTCATTCTCCTCTGCAACAGAAGGTTCTGCCCCAGTGTTAGGAGCTTTCCATGTTCTCTTGTTCCTTGCATCATCTTTAGCTCTAGATCGAGTTTTCATTCCCTTCTCTTAGGATTTTCTTTTCTTTTTGGTTCTTATTTTCAATGACAAGTAGAAGTAAGAAAGCTTCATCTTCTCGGGGTAGTCGGTTGGAGAATTCGATCGACGATTCTCCTTCGGATCCGGAGACGGAAGTCTCCTCCTTATCCGGGCCCAATGTCGAATGCCTTTGGAACAGTATCGTATCCCGAAGCAATATCAGCTTGTCGCTTCTGATCCGGATGGTCAGACGAATTCTCCTCCTCCGGATCCGGTTGCATTTTATGTCGAGGACCATCGGGCTAGTCTTTGATTTTAATTTCGAAGTTCGTCCAGAATCTTCTTGACTATTATGGCCTTTATCCTGCTCAGCTGGCTCCGAACTCTATCCAATTGATTATCAGGTTTGCCTTGTTATGTCGTCTTATCCCGATCGACACTACAAGAAAAAAAGTTTTTACAATGAATTATTTGCGATGAAATTTTTTCGTCGGTAATAAGGATATTTACAATGAAAAATAAATTCATCGTCAATAATAAATTATTTACGATAAAAAATTTTTCATCGCTAATAGTATCATATTAGCGACAGAAAAAAAAATTCATCGTAAATACTAATTATTTACGATGATTATTTTCATCGTAATAATAAATATTTAT
>KE504925.1:367646-390096 GCA_000441515.1 Elaeis oleifera
AGCAATAAATATTTTTTCATCATAAAATATTATCAACGACGTGATTATTTATGACAAAAATTTTATCGCTAATAACTATTAGCTACAAAAATAGGTTATTAGCGATGAAAAATTTTCATAGCTAATAACCTGTTTTATTGTAGTGCGATCCTCGTCCTTCTCTTTTTTGAGCTTTCTTTGTTCTTCGTCCTCACCCCAAGATCAAGGATTGGTGGTTAATTTTTCAATCCGAGGAAAGATTTTTCTTTCATCTCCGGTCTTCCATCGTCCATTCATGGATGGAAGAATTAATTTTTTTTTGCTTCTTTTTCATCTCCTTGGGGCTTTCCTTCGTGCTAGGGTGATCCTAGAACCGGCCCCAACGAGAATGATCGGGTGGATACTGTCGATCGGGAAGACTTCCTCTAACTAAAAAATTTGGAAGTTTTATCGCAGCGAGAGTTGATGATCGAACAGGCTCTTTATGATGCCGGATTTAGTTCAGTAACTTCTTTAGATATAGCATTGTCGGTCAAATCACTTTTTCTTTATTTATTTCTGAATTTATACTGAACTTATTTTTGATTGCAGCTATGCGGATGAGGGCACGTGCTTCGACCATCGATATCTGCTTGCATGCTGCCAAGAAGAGGGCAGCGACTGATGCTGGCTCCTCCCGACCATCGAGAAAAAGTCAGATTGATTTCCAGTCGGTACTAGCAAGGGAACCCGATGTTCCGTCGGTGATAGTTCCTGAGCCGATTATAGCATTATCGGCTCTGACAATGCTTCCTCCGATTGAAGTACCGTCTATTGGAGTCAGGACGACAAGAGATGAAAATACCACGGTAGAACCATCAACGGCTCCATCAATGGGGGTTTGGGCCAAATCAGAAGTCACAGCCAAACCCGAATAATCTGCTGCTGCACCAGCTGTTCCTCAAGTGGAGCGATCTCGGGCACAGTCAAGTACTGATTTCGTGGTGATCTCAAGTACACGACCATCGACTGGGGACCAAGGAAAGACGCCAGCTACTTCCACCGACGGTGGGTCGTCTGTGGGCCTCCCCAACCTCTTCGACATCAGAATCTCTGCTGGTGAGTCGGCCTTGGCCAATCCATCATTGGCCATACGACTCATCGAGGCTGCGCTTCTTCCGACTGATAGGGAGAATAGAAAAAATCAGACAGCGTTCGAAATATTTCCTCATTTTACCTGACGATGCTTGGGATAATTTTCCGACATTCTTTTCTCCTTTTTTTTCTTTTTTGACTTGACTTGTCTTTTCCTCTCAGTGGTGCATGGTATGCACGCTCTAGAGAGCGGATATCGTAAAATCATCGATCTTCATCAGGCATGGATGGACAAGATGGTGGCTGCCAACGTCGAAAAGACTGCTACCATTGAACAGCTTCAGACGGCGACTGAACGGGAGAAGAAGCTCCAAAAGAGATCTCCCGTATGACGGCTGACTTACAGTCCTCCAGAGCTGAGCTTGAGTCGGCTCGTCAGAACATCATGTCTCTCGACTTTTGGATCAGGAGCAAGAAGCATTCCATCAGTCAGCTCCAGAGAGAAAGAGACGGATGCATTGAAAGCTGGAAGTGGAGCGTGGAAGGCATCGGGCCACTATGGAGAGGCTGGTACTGGCCAATACTGAGTCGGCCTCCATGAAGGCTGAAGCTGAGTCGGCGAGAGGCGTCCTGAGTCTGGCTATCGAGAATTTTAAAGATTCATAAAATTTAAGGATGAAATTCTCGAGGGCAGATTCGCCTCCTACTGCGTCGGATTCGAGGACGGCAGAGATGCAGTCAAAAAATTATATTCAAATCTGGATTTGAGCAGCATCATTCCTTCTTATTCAGGAGAAGAGGATGTTGAGGAGACCGCTACGCCGACAGGAGGAGATGCACCGACTGCACCAGATCCTGCTCCAACCACCGAGGCTGTGCCGGAGCAAAGAGATAAAAAATTGACTGGTGATCGGTGTAACATTCTTTTTTTGTAATCAAGTTCAATTTGTAATCGGACCTTGGGTCCAATTTTATAATTTCTTTCTTTAATGAATGAAAAAAACTTTTCAAGTACGAAATCTTCTCTTTTACTTGTTCTGTCAATGTCGTGGAATCACAGTCGGATAATCGATTATCCATCGGTGAGTTGGATGTCCAGTGATTACTATAGTAGAGTTTATCCATTAGTCAGATGTCAGTTGACATATCTTGTATACCTTTAGGTATCTAGATATTTGATAGATGGTGATAAGTCGAATATCCTTCGACTGATCATAGTCAAGTTGGTATATTTAGATATTTGATAGACGGTGGTAAGCTGAATATCCTTCGACTGATCGTAGTCAAGTCGGTGTATTTTTTACTCGATCGAGATCGAGTCGCATAATGTTTCGCTTAGCTAAAGCTAAGTCGGCATGAATAGTCATTTGACAAAAGTCGATTTTTATAGTGAAAAACTGAGATATAGTCTATAAGTCGATTTTTACAGTGAAAAATCGAGATGTAGTCGGTAAAAATTGATCGATTATTTATCAGTCTAATATCATTCCATAGATGTAATTGATCGAAGCTTTGACGATTCTAAATTCTAATATTTCATTCTGAACATTGTACATATGAATAATTTTATTGATAATACATCTTCAAATTATCGATATTTCAAATTTGAAAATAATCATTCCATCAAGAGTTTCTAGCCAATATGTATCCGATCGAAATGTCTCAATTATTCTGTAGGGTCTTTTTCAATTTGGAGAAAATTTTTCTGATCCAAAGGCTTTGAAATTTCTATCTTTCTTAGGATCAAATCTCCTGGACGGAAGACCTTCGGCTTGACTTTTGGATTGTAATACCAGGCCACTCTCTGTCGATATGCTGCCATCCGAACTTGAGCTTGCTGTCGGACTTTCGAAAGTAAATCTAAATCGGCTCTCCGATATTCTGAATTGCTCGGCTCATTATACTGTTCTACCCTTGCTGATGGTAATATGATCTCAAGTGGAATCATTGCTTCTATCCCATAAGCCAGATTGAATGATGATTCTCCCATCGATATTCGAGGAGTTGTCCGATATGCCCACAGGACCGGATATAACTCTTCCATCCATAGATCTTTAGCTTCGTTCAGTCTGATCTTGAGATCATGTAGGATTGTTCAGTTTGTTACCTCCATCTCACCGTTGGATTGTGGATGGCCAACTGATGTGAGTTTGTGCGTAATATAAAATTTCGCATAAAACTCTTTGAAATTTTAATTATCGAATTATCGACCATTGTCGATGATGATGGTGTGTGGTAGATCGAATCTGCATATGATTAACTTTTGAACGAAGTCTTCCATCTTACTTTCGGTGATTTGTGCAAAAGATTCAGCTTTTACTTATTTGGCGAAGTAATCGATCACAACTACAATGAACTTTTTCTGACCAGATGCTAGAGACAAAGGATCAAGTATATCAATTTTCTATTGTGTGAAGGGTCATGATGCAACAATTGATATCAGCTCACTGGCCAGTTGATATTGTATATTAGCATACTTCTGGCATGGTTCATATCTTCGGACAAGTTCAGCTACATCTTTCTTCACGGTAGGTCAATAATATTCTTGTCGTAAAACTTTATAAGCCAAAGATTTGCCCCCCAAGTAATTTTCATAAATTTTTTCATGAACTTCTCGGAGTGCATAGTCGGCATCTGCTGGTCTCAAATATTTCAATAAGAGAAGAGAGAATGACCTTTTATAGAGTTGTCCATTCATTAAATATATTATGAGGCCATCCATCTTAGTCGTTTGGCTTCTGAAAGATCTACAGATAGAATTTCATCAGTCAGATATTGGACGATCAGGTCCATCCAGCTTGGCTCGTCATTGACTTATAGTACTTCTTCGACTTTGTCAATGCTCGACTGTTCGAGACATTCGATGAATGTCTGACCCAACGAGTTGAATGAAGTGGTTGTAAATCAAGAAAGTGCATCAGCTCGAGCATTCTCTGTTCTTGAAATATGAGAGATCTGAAAATATTTAAAATTAATATAAGATCTTTTACTTTCTGAAGATACTTCATCATAATAGAGTCTCGAGCTTCAAACTCATCCTTGACTTGTCCGGTAATCAACTGTGAGTCAGTGAAGACCTTCAAGTTATCAATATCAAGCTCTTTGACAATCTTCAAGCCGGTTAGGAGAGCTTCATATTCGGCTTGATTATTTGAAGCTTTAAAATTAAATCGAATGGTATATTCAGTTACAATCTCTTCGAAATTGATGAGAATGAGACTGGCTCCACTGCCTTGCGCATTAGATGCTCCATCGATATGTAGCACCCACATCGATGTTAAGTCGGTCTCGAAAGTTTCAACTTGCTTTAGTTTGTCGTTGGATTCATCCTCAGAGTTATTATCAAATATAGTATACTCAATGATGAAATCAACCAAAACTTGAGCTTTCATCGATAGTCGTGGACGATATTGAATATCAAATTCATTAAATTTTATTGTCCATTTCACCATTCGACCTGAAATATCAGGTCGGTATAAATTTGCCTTCAACAGCTGATCTGTCAAGACAACAATGAGATGTGCTTAGAAGTACAAACGAAGTCGCTGTGATGATATGATTAGAGTATAGATCATCTTCTCTATCCTTGAATATCTTATTTCAGCATTATGAAGCACTTTGTTGGTGTAGTAAATTGACCATTGAATTTGGTTTTCATCCTCCTAGATGAGTACCGAACTAACTGTCTTCGTCAAAATCGTCAGATAGAGATACAAAGTTTCTCCTATCTTTGATTTTGTAAGCAATGGTGGAGATGTCAAATATTTTTTAGATCTTCGAAGGACTATCGGTACTCATCTGATCATAAGAAGTCTTTTGCTTGTCTCAAGGTCTTGAAAAAGGGCAAGCATCTTTCTGCTGATCTTGAGGTGAATCGACTAAGTGTAGAGATCCTTCTATTAAGTTGTTGTATCTCTTTCTTGAAGCTTGGATGCTTCATATTGATGATAGCCTTTATTGTCTCGGGATTGACTTCAATTCCTCATTGTGACATAAGAAATCTAAGAAATTTTTCGAAAGTTACTCCGAATGTGCACTTAGTCGGATTCAATTTCATCTGATATCATCGAAGGGTGTTGAAGACTTCTTCTAAATCTCGAACATGATCAGAAGTTTGGAGGATTTTCACAGCATATCATCAACGTAGACTTTTATGTTTCGCCCGATTTGTGTCTTGAAAAATTTATTGACTAGCTGTTGATAAGTAGCTCTGGTATTTTTTAAATCGAATGGCATTACTTTGTAACAGTAGATGCCTTTATCAGTTATGAAGGCAGTGTACTCCTCATCTTCGGGTGCCATCCAAATCTGATTATAGCCCGCAAAGACATCATGAAGCTTAAGAGTCGGTGTTCCGAAGTCACATCAACTAGTTGATCGATCTTTGACAAAGAAAAACTGTCCTTCGGATAAACTTCATTTAGATTTGTATAGTCAATACAGATTCTTTATTTTTCATTGGCTTTTCTCACCATCACTATGTTAACAAGCCAATTAGGATAATTAGCTTTTCTGATGAAGCCAGCTGCGAGGAGCTTGTCGACCTCTTCGTCGATGACTTTCTGTCTTTTAGGAGCAAAAGATCTTTCTTTGTCTCATCGGTCTAACTTTAGGATTAATGTTCAGCCGGTGGGTTATTATTTTAGAAAAATTTTAACATATCGGTTGCCAACTAGGCAAAATATCGACATTTGCTCTTAGTAGATTTACCAGTTGTTGTCGCTCCGGATCAGATAATTACGATCCAATTTGGACCATCTTCTCAGAATCTTTCTCTCTTAATTGGATAGAAACTTGTTGCTCGATCGGTTCATCTCTTTCTTCATTTTTTTTTGATCCAATTTATCAACAGACAAAGAGTCTTCAGATTGATTTTTTTTTTGTAGAGATCAGAAAGCAACGTTGAGCAAGTTATTGATCTCCACATATTTTTTCGACTTCATTTTTTATTGAGAATCAGACCAGTAGATGGTATGTTGAAACTACAGCTCTCAGGGCATTAAGTCCAGATCGCTCAAGTATGCATTGTAAGCTGATGGAACTTAGACGACTGTGAATGTTAGGAGAATAGTACTTTATTGTGGATCTATTTCGTAGTTAAAGAAAGAATAATTTTTTTTTCACGGTAACTATATCTCCAGTAAAATCGATAATGGCGTCAAGACTCTTCTGAGTCGGTCAGTCGGTGTTGGATTCAGAAAAAATCGAGTAGAAAAGAATATCAATTGAGCTTTCATTATCAACTAAAATTTTTTTTACATCATAATTTACTATCATCACCGAAACGATGACAGCATCATCATAGAGAGTTTGTATTCTCCTAACATCATCTTTCAAAAAAGAGATTATATTATCTAGTTGTCGTTTCTTTGCCGACTTTTCTTCGAAAGTTGCCCTCTAGTCCTTCGGTCACCCAGAGATCATATTGATTACTCCCACCATTGGTCAATTGTTGATCATCTCCTCATCTTGTGGCTAAGGCTATTGATCGATGGGAGGTTGAGTCAGACGATCTCGTCAAAATTTTCTAAGCTAGCCACATCGAATTAGGACCTCTATTTCATCTCTGAGTTAAATGCACTATTCGGTATCATGACCGTGATCACGATAAAACTGACAGTACTTCTTCCTATCACGGATCCTCGATAGTGCTTTCATCGATGGGGGATGTCGTAGGTACTCTTCTCCTTCAATCTCTATCAAGATCTGCACATGGAGAGCAGAAAGAGGAGTATAGGAGTCATACCTGCCATAATTGTTTAGCCTTGAACTTCGTCGTCGAGGTGAAGCTCGTTTATTGGTGGTTGACCAACTTGACTCGATCAGAGCTTCATTTTTCTTTTGCTTCTTTTTTCACCTTTTTTTTTATCTGGCATTAGTCAGAAGCACCTTCGTCCATGCGAATATATTTATACGTGTGCTCCAAGAGTTCAGCATAGGTCCAGAGAAAAGTTTTATCCAGAGAATAAGTGAATCTGGATCTCCTCAGACCCCTCTTCATGGTCGATATAGCCATATCCTCATTGAGGTCCCTGACCTCTAGTATGATCGTGTTGAAGCGAGCCACGAAATTTCTCAATGTCTCTGTCTCACCTTATTTGATAGAGAAGAGACTGTCTGATATTCGTGGTACCTTTCAGCTAGTGCTAAAATAGGTCACCAAAGAATGTTTGAGCTGCTCGAAAGAGTTTATACTCTCCGATTGCAGTCTAAAATATCAGGCTCGAGCAGCCTTCCGAATAGTAACCGAAAAGCCAATGCATAGAAGAGCGTCAATTGTCCCCTAGATCATCATAAAAGCCTTGTAGCTCTCCAGGTGATCAATTGGATCGGTGGTGCCATCATATGGCTCCATCTATGGCATCTTGAATCGAGATGGAATCGACTTGTCCAGGATGCGTTCAGAGAGAGGTTGGACAGTGTGAAAGTCATAGTCGCTGGAAGATTTCTGACCTTCCACCTGAAGTCAGATAAGTTGGCGGTCGATCTCTTTGAATTTATGCTCGTAATCATCGAGCCGCCATTACTGAGATAATCCGGGGGTAGAGTCCTCCAAAGAATTTGAGGATGGAGAAGGAGAAGGTTCACGCTGTCTTTTTCCTTTTGATACTATGTACATGGGAAGGAGAAAGAGATCGCTGCAAAGGATGAGCAGTATGACAAAAATGTCGAGAACGCAATTGCTCGACTCGATGAGAGTGCCGATCGAGATAGCCATCGTTCTGGGGATGAAAAAGGTGAGCACCATGGAGGATGGTGGCTGTGCCTAAATAGCACTAAATGAGCCACCGGCTCCTCCACTGATGGTCACTGCTGCTGTTGTGTTGTTACTATTGGAGGCTGTGAACTGCCTCTGTTAACAACTTCATTTGCTGCATCAAGGCAGCAATTTGTGCATCCGTAGTGACTACAGGATGTGAAGAGCTGGGCTCTGTCAATGGAGGAGGAGGAGGAATATCTTTTTGACGGAAAGATTGCCTCGCAAATCTTGTTGAATGCTGAGCTCTGATCTTAGCCATGGTTGCTCGTATTCCCCCCCTACTTGGTGCGCCAATATGTTGCAGCCAATTTTCTGTTGCGTCTGTCGCTGGTGAAGAACACCTGTAAAATGAAGTCTACACTGATCGAAATTATATCCGACGGAGATCCTCCGATGCTTAAGTCAGTGGGAAGTGATGAACAGCAGATAAGTATTTAGAATGACAAAGTATCAGCTTAGAATTACCTTACCAAATGCTGTTCATTTAACTCCTTTTATAGATGAATGGTTGGTAACCATCTATAACGGTTAGACACGTGGGTCCTGCTTGTTCCGTCATTATGTAATCGTGGGGTGGGTGGTTATACCCACCACTGATCATATTTTGGTTATTATACGCTTTCTGCACTGGCAGTTTCAGATAAGCCGACTATATATCGATAATCATAGTACATCAATCGTATGTCGATAGTCGTAGAAGTCTGAATGATCATCGGTTGGTAATTTTGATATGCCGATGGTCATCAGTCTGAGATTAATCGAGTTGTCATGGCTAAGTCTATTGATGGCTGAGGTTGGCTAACTGTTAGTCGGCCAACCAATTGATAGTTAGCATTTTATGCTTATGAGGCCGATTAAGAGTCAGAATCGAGGTCGGCTAAATTGTCCCAACAGATATCAACATATGATACAAAATACACAGATAATCATACTAGTAAACATACGAATATCAGTCATGAAAATTAAATCATACAATGCAAAATAAATATATACAACGGTGTTTGTGTCCAAGAATCCTTATCTCAATTGATGATAAATTAATCTTCTAATTAATCTTAATCCACACTCAAGCTTATGAATCAGGTACTAAGGGGATCTGCTTGAAGATCTCTTATCCGAAAGATTGTTTTCCTATGTAACCAATCTCAATATTAAAATAATAAAATATGAATTGTCTAATTCAACTCTCTTCAGCTCAGCAAGGATCCACTCCAAGTCTCCATAATTTTATTTTATTTTATTTTTTTCAATCAAATTAGAAAAAATAAATAATTAATTAAATATAATAAATAGAGAGAAGAGAGGCTCTCTCTCTCTCCTCTTCTCTTCTTCTTCTTCAAACAGGGCAACTAAACCCCTGCTTTTCCTCCCCTTCTTCACACCGACCATGGTCGTGGAACCCGACCGACGACGAACAATGGCGCATGGTGCCAACCACAAGATGACCTCGACGGCAGCCATAGCCACCGGCGATCGGCAAGAAGAAAAAAAATCAGAGAGCAAGGAAGGGCCCTATCCTCCATGATCGGCGGCTTATCGAACCAAATCCAACGAATGCGAGACTAGGGAAAAGAGGAAGAGAAGGGACAGAACCTTACTTGGGTTCAGCGATGCCCTTGATGAGAGATCTGGTGATCTCTCTGATGAAATCCAAGGAAAAAGGCTCGACGAGGCGGCTCAAACCGACGACGATTCTCGAGCAAATCATGGTGGAGATAAAGAGGAAGAGAAGCTCTCTATTTATAGGCCAAAATTTCATTGATTTTCGGCAAAACCCAAGTCCTTTCTCCGATGCAGGCGGAGAAGAGGAAGACTCCCGATGGAGTCTTCCATTCCCTCATCTCACGTGCACCGCACGCATGAGTTTTTTTTTTTAATGGGTTATTACAGATATGTTGATCATGGGACCCTCAAAGGCATCAACATTAATTTGTGGGGTGCTAATGGTTATTCTTATGATTAATAATAGGGGTGCAAATGAGTCGAGCAGCTCGAGCTTGACTTAACTCGATTGTTACTGAGCTTGAGTCAAGCTTAAATAGCTCGAACAGCTTTTTGAGTTAAGCTTGAACAGCAAAATACTCAGCATGAAGGCTCGCAAACCTAATGAGTATATATATTTTAATAATATTTATATTTATTATAATATATTTATTAATTTAATATTTAAATATTATATATATAACATTAGTCTAATCAAGCTCCAAACTTTTAATCATATTTTTAATTATGATAAAAACTCAAATTCTAACTCGAGGATGGCTCAGTTGATATTCGAGATGAATTGAGTCAATCTCCAATATTATTATTTTATCAAATTCGGACTTGAATATTAAAACTTGATCGATCTCAAATCGAAGTTCGAATTCAAATATTTTGAATTGAGTCGAGTTCAGCCTCTAGCCATTCGACTCACTCAATTTAGTTGCACCTTTAATTAATAATATAGTTAATCTAAATTATCGAGTTGCTCATCTTGTAGATTATCAAATGTTTTTATGATCCAGTATAGTATATTTAAGTGAATTATATTCACATGAATTCAATCCTTGATTGGGTTTTTGGCACTCTTCAGGAAGGAAATGCCAAATTCAGGAATAATGTGAGAAATGAAGTAATCTCCACATCACTTCTACCAACACGTTCATTTGCAGTATCCTTCCAAGTGAATCGAGCATGAGCTGATCATAAAAACGCATATGTAGGCCCTAAATTGAT
The DNA here is from genome assembly GCA_000441515.1 of Elaeis oleifera. Lineage (NCBI taxonomy): Eukaryota > Viridiplantae > Streptophyta > Magnoliopsida > Arecales > Arecaceae > Elaeis > Elaeis oleifera. The sequence continues at coordinate 378,178 of KE504925.1, forward strand.
CCATCTCTAGGATCATTTCATTTTCAATCAAACATAATGGACTTCTTTCATCCATCACCATTCAAGTCCCACCCAAGAATAATGGTTGACACAAGTTATTTTAATGGCAGACACATTCCCAATGTTCGCGTGCTCTCACATAACATACTAAACTCTTTATCTTTTTTTCAATGCCTTTCCATGAACATAGCAAGACCTCAGGAACCAATTGCCATCCCACGGTTTGAAACAAAGTAATTGCCCTCTCAATCTGCATCTAGAAGACTACTAAAAAGATTGTAGTTGTAGAATCGTACACCCTGCGTTTGGATGTAATGCAAGCATGGTTGTCTCTACGTACTTCTTGATAGGGCTGAAAATAGATTGGATACAAATTGGATATTAATATATTTATATTTATATCCATATTTTTAATAGATATAAATATGAATATAAATATTAAATAAATATCAAAATTAATATACATATGTGATCTAAATGAATATGGATACAAATCAAATATTAAACATATCTAATTTGTCTGGAGTGGATGTGAATACAAGTCGGATATTAATTATCCAGATTTTTTTATCTAAATACGAATATAAGTTGGATATTATTCATACATAAATCAGATTTTTAGCAAAACTCAATGATAAAAACTAATATTAATTATATAATCATTTAAGATGATAACATAATTCATCATGCAGATTGCAACCTGTACAAGATACCTAAAGATTTAAAGCATGGAAATTAAACTCACATGGAGACGGACTTGATCAATAGTCCAATTGAATTTATATTAAATATTAGAGATTAGAATTATTTAAATGAAAAATAATATAAAATATTGATATTTTTGCATCAAATATTATTATTAATATTTATTTTCGCATAAAAGCAATCACTGTTTATCTATTTTTAGAGAGCTTGCAAGAAAAATTATATGTAATCACAGTATATAGAAATGACTAATATTTTAGTAATAAAGTTTTAAAATATCTAAAAATAGTTCTTTATTTTTATCAAGAAATAATTATTTTCACGCAAAAATGGATTCAGTCATTGCTAGGCCTATTCCTTGGACAGTAACAACACCACCAGTTGCACCCCGCCTACATTTAGGAGGTTTTCTGTTCCACTTTTGAGAGACCTCCCAAGTGATTGACCCGGCCAATTCTAACCCTTGGTGCTCCAGCTGTTCTTAAAAATAGAAAGATTGTTCATAATGATGGTGCCAGTCTCAACTAATGATTATTCTGTAATCAACTTTGCATCTATTTGCAGTTCTTCAGACACCTCTTATTAATTTATTGACAACCAAGATCAAGGAAAACCACGTAAGAGCATCTGTCACCATACAACGCACAGGTAGAATGCTTGTACACTATATACATATATGCTGAATGCAAATACGAACTCTTAAAATACTAGTCTTCTCCTCGTAGAACTCTTCCAACGGGCATGCGTGAGAAGCAGCATCTGATGGCATCAGTCCACGTAACAACTGATTCTTGATAGAATGCCTGTACATTATATATTTATATGCAGCTAATACAAATACGAACAGTTTAAAGACTAGTTCTATTCCTCATAGAACTCTTCGAACAGGTATGCATGGAAGGCAGCATCTGATGGTATCAGTGTATGTAGCATCTGATTCTTGATGGATAGCATGAAGGCAGATGAAACCTATGTCTGGTGACTCATAAAAGGAGGCAAGTATACATGGCCATCATTATATAAGCTTGTCAAATCCCACAAACTTATGAAGAGCTCACTTCACGGTTGGTCTCTCCAAGTTGACTCTCTGTCGACATGCTTGAGTACTCAAGACCACTTTTAGAAGAAACTGGGGATGAAGAGGATAATGCGTCAGGTATCGAGCCACTGAAAGAAGCTTGTCTTTGTGATTGGCTCATGAAAGTTTGTGCACTAATTAGTTTGCGTGGTTGGGGAGGTTCTGGAGTCCTACGACGTCTGCGGGGCTTATCAGCAAGTTCTTTAGGAGGCTCATAACTGTTTGCAGAAATCTTGTGCACAGCCCAAGAAGTCCTAGGAGCTGCAAAAATCATCAATCCCTAAGAAAATATTTGAGTGATAAATTGAAGAGATTAAATAATGAAAAGATCCAAGTTATCTGATAAACAATGTAAATAACCTCTTTCAACTGTTTGCTTTGATCAAGCTTATAAATCGAAGAAATCAAATAGCAAGCAATATCATACTGCTCTCCAACCTCCACTGACATGATATGCTATGCTGAGACAATAGGAGGTGACAGGCAAAAGCCAAAAACTCTTCCATGTATGATCCATCCATTAGGACTAGACATGCAGATCTTTGCTAATAATTCCTCGAGACTTCATCAGGGTGTTTTAAGTGACAAAGTATGGTTGTTGGAAAATGAGTCACCAAAATTAAAAAGTTGAATTTTTGCCCATCGTGATTGAACTTGGTTTGACTATTACAATTATATGCGAACAAACTCGTGTATGTGTGAGTCCCTTCCTAGAAAAACCAGCATAGCAAATGTGAAAAGATTCCATGTCGGTTCACCCTGTTTTTAAACCTTAATGCTCTCAAGCTTATAATCTGGTTTAATATTCACTCCTACTCCACACCCATCAACCAATACTAAACCATTAGAGCATTTCATGCACCAAGGAAGCCTCTTACGTTTATGGAACTGGTCAGTTGATAACAAACCAATTGAGGGCTCACATCTTACCCATGGTGAAGGCCTATCATGATAAGAAAATATATTTTCATAGAATAATTCAAACTGGCCTTTGCTCTTCTAAGTCTTTTAAACTGTCAAGGATACCCATTCAACATGCCTTATTTTTGATCAACCACCATACCAGACGATGGCATCCTTTATCATGATTCAGTAACACTGACTATCCTCACCAAGATAAGTAAGTTGAAGGGTTGATCCCCAGTTGACTGTGGATCCTAAAAATGAGGAGGATAGAACCATGAAAAGAATCTTTTTACAAATTGTAACATATCTTCAGCAACAATTTCTTCTATCTTAGGATGGCACAACACCTAATTAGCACTATATGTTTCTATACTATCAAGTAACTGCAAACAGTTCGTCTCTGGCCATACCAGATGTTCCATGACATCACAATTTTTTTAAGACCTAGCATCCATGCATCCCATCCATCTTATGTAAGATTTCTCCCCCCATCACCCTCACTCAAACTCCCTTTCCACCTGGTGAATCACCATCATCCATGCCTCCTCTCATGTGAATCACCATCATCCATACCTCCTTTCATGTGAATCACACATGCCAAAGACTAGTATCTAATCATTTCAATTGAGAGGAATTAAAGCATGTTCTGTATGATGACTATGCTTGGAGGGACTGCATCATCATGATGTCAAAGAAATAAGAATTCAAAACTGATACTCTCTTGGTCTCTTTGGCTGATAAGACACATGGCCACCAATGCAATAAACATAACATGCTCATCAGATGGTGTCAACTTATGAAGATCAGTTTCCTATGCATGAGTTGCCTAATCGCCCTTTATTAATCAGTAAGGATAATGCAATTGTAACAATGTGATTTACAAAATGTCATACTCTCAGAGGTTAACATTATTACCCATCGATACTTATTATGAAATTTATTTCTTACCATGCCATTGCGGAATTCTCCAGCAATATTAAGTTGAAACCATAGAGCTCTGGACAGTAAGAAAAAATGAACAGTCCAAAGAAATATAGAGGATTCCTGTTCATTTACAACAGAATAGAAGTGTCACTTGGGAATGATAAAAATCTATATGGAAACCAAAAAAAGGGATATTAAACTAATTCAACAACCAACAAGACAACTTTGATAGCAGATATTACCTTAGAAGCATCATAAATTCATTGAAACCCAGAACTGCTATTAAAGCAATTACCCATGGAGGAGGCAGCCACCTGTTACTGTGCCTGTGAGCTTCCTGGAGTGGAGGGGGAAAATATATCATAATATAAATATATGACCAAATAACAAGCTCAAAAAAGAGAGTTAGAGATAATAACCCTCCTCATAAATAAAAATGCAGGCAGATTTTCTTCTACAAATGAAAGGGAGCTTCCCTCTCCCACCAAATTTGTTGAACTGCTTATACACAGCATGGGAATGAAAAGGCCATTTTAGGAAATGGAAAATTGACTAGCTATATTCTGAGAATATGCAATTAAATTAAGCAACAAATAAATATCTCAAACCTACAACACTTCAAAATAAGACAATAGCTATTCTGAAAATAATTATAGAAAAACAATAGTTATTCCAAAATAATAAAAGAAGGGAGCTGATTGTGCCATAGGCAATTTTTGATACCTAGACTTTTTTTTGGTTAAATATGCCTGAGGGGATTTTTGATTTAGCTGGGTAGCTTTTTTTCATATCTATGTCATGATATGGCCAACATCTTGCAACAGAAGTTTTTTAATCTATCTGTTGCTGCTGAAATCCAGCCTGGTCAGGACCATCAGGAGAGTGCTATTAGATCGACAGTTATGAAAAATGATTTGACTTGGAGTCACGGAGCTGTACATAAAAGGAATAAAAAACTACTCGCTGGATTAGTTTTGGCCGAGCCCTCCAATGCCTAAGTCAAATCGGACTTTGGAAAACAATAATAAAAGAATATAATAAAGAATTATCGTGTACAATGTTATCCTATCTGGTCGGCTCACTTTGGCCTTCTCGAATTGGCCTTAAGATCAATCTTTAAGAGCTTTGTCCTTGGGAGTTCGGCTTATTAGAGCTCAGCCTTCTTGGCCTTTAAAGTTTGCTTCCAGATGGGCTCGACCTTCTCGAACTTCTAAGGTCAGCTTTTCTGATGAGGTCGACTTTCTTGGACTTCTGATGAGGTCGACTTTTTAGTCTTTTGAGGAGGTCGGCCTTCTCAGCCTTCTCTGATTTCTAATGACCTATGAACCTACAAGCAGGAAACAAAAAATTTGATGAATGAGGGCTTATAAGTCTCTCATCATGAGAGCTTTGAGTCTTGGGAGTCTCTCCGTCTCGGAGCCTATCCTTTTTGGGTCCCTTGGCCTTGTTTATATAGGTATAGAGTAAGAATCCATTATAGTTGGAGGTGGAAACCAAGGAATAAGAAATAACTCCCTCATGAGCCATCACCTTCTTTCTTTATTTGAATTTAAATCTGCCATAATCATCTTTTCGTTTCTGGATTCCTCTTAATTGCAAAGATGTAACTTTCCGAAATCCAGATCTTTATAGAATTGCTGGCCACATGTCAATCAATGTTAAGGAGGCTGATTTATATGCCATATCACTATCCTTTGCCAATATATTTGTGTCCTAAAAATGACAGAGGTTAAACTCTGACTAGTAAGACATATGAAAGGTTTAAAATCCGTATTCTTCTCTTTGATGAATCCTTAGAGCCCCCCACAAACCACCATTTCTTTCAAAAGAAACAATGGTTAATAACAGTCTGGTCTGTTCATTATTGTGAAGTAGGATACATGATCCTTTTGAGTGAACTTTTAATTTATGATTCATTATAGATCCTCTAGGATCATTGATCATATCTAAATGAAACTAACAGATCAACAATGATTGAGCCTTATGTTATGTGAAGTTCTCCTTGATGGCAGCACATTAGCCTTCCCGTAATTTGACTATCTTATTTAAATAGAACCATATGGTTCCTTCCCAGCAGAATCCCTACTAGATGGAGCCTAAAACCTTAACCATATTGAGATCCAGAGATCTCATTTAATTGGAAGCCAGAAGATCCTTTGTGGTAGAACCTCCATTAGATGTTTCTACATGGCCTCAGGCATTCCCAGCCTTTCATCAAATAAATAATAAAAGCCTGAGAAATTATTTACTTTTTTTCAGTTATTTCGTTCTTATGGAGACAAAGGCACCCTTTAGAAGGAGTTCTGTTTTATGGTGAGGTTTAAGGCCTTTTGTAACTTGACAGAGTTCCAAACATTTTCTTTTAAATGGGAACTAGGAGGACCCTTTACTGCATAATCACCCCTAGGAGTTTAAAATTTGTAATTTAGCCTGAGGTCTTATATTTCTTTTCTGAGATCAGTGATCATCTTACTCACATAAAGAAAAAAGCTCCTTTAGCATGGATCCTCCATCCAAAAGGAATGTGTTTTATTCCATTTTGCCCAAGGCCTTCCTTGACTGGCCTAAAATTTAGTTGATCATACAGAAGAAACTGACTGGCTAGAATTGGTGGTCACCATAAATTAGCTGGAACGACCCTACTCATATACAGGACATCATAATCAATCAAACATAATTTAATGTACTAATAACTTGACTCTTTACAGTCTACAGGATCTCCAAACTCACAGTCTCTTCATTTCACCCTTGTTTCATCTTAACACCACCAATTTCCAGAAAGCCAGTGCTCCAGCAGACAATTTAGTTAAAGCATAATGGTCCAAATAATACTTGAAGTGAGAGCTAATAACTTAAGATGATCCTTTTTCCCTAAGTCCACAATTTGAGATTTGGAAAAGTTTTGGTAGCAGAAAGTGAACTCATGGAGAACATGAAAATTAGAAAACTAAAGAAGTAAATTGCAAAAAACCGAATAAAGAGGAAAACCAAATATGCAGTTGTATTTGCATTAAATTACACCCACCAGATAAAAACTGCACATTCACCACACCCAGGTGACAAACTAAGACAACAATCAATTAAAGAATGCAGACCTGTGCAGTAATTGCTTGGACGATGGTATACTCGGTTCTTTTTGAACCGTCTCCAAATCGACCTACACTGAACTGGTGTGATCAATGTATTATTTCGAGGAACCTGGTCAACAAATACAATAAATCACGCATTTTTTTTTTACACATGACAAGAGATAATAATCAAATAATACCTCTTCCCATGTGCTTGAAGCAAGTGGATCTGCTGCAGCTTCAAGACTCTTTGGGTAATCCAAGCCATCCATAAGTGTTAAGTTAAGAATACTCTCAATGTTATCCTGTTTGTCATCTAAGCGTATAGCCGCCATTACAGATAAAACCTTCAGAGCCTGCACCATGATCAAAATGTAATAAAACACGACACACTCCCAAGGAAATAGAAAGATCGATACAGGTTCGCCGTTCATGTATAACTAAAGCAACAAAATCCTACAAAATAACCTAATATCATAAATAAAATGAAATAAAATTGTAGATACCGCAGCATGGGCCTCTTTTGTGATAGTCCTTATATCTTCTTTCCCAGTCCAGACTCTTGGCATGGAATACTTGTCATAACTAAAAATAGATGAAAACCTAGAAGTGGACCAATTATGACATCAGATATCAGGTAAATTACAATGGGATGAATAAATAGGAGTTGATGGCCACCTATCCTTCATATGTATCAAAACCTTCCCAGCTTCTTCTCTGGCTTTCTTTTCCACCAGACTTTTTGCATAGTCCTTTAACTCGGCCATCATCTTGTCACAAGTTGCCTGGTCCAGCTCAAACCCAGAGAGAGAATTTGCAAACCTTGATAAAGCATTCTCCGTCTCACGTTTATAGAGTTTCCTGATCAATGGCCAACTATCTTGCCCAGGAGCATCAAATAGTGACTCTATAGGCTCAGCCAGTGCCTCAGTTACTTGTTTCTGCAAAACAAAATTGCATCTCAAATTATTAAGTGTTTTGATTATTATGTGGGATGATGGTTTACATATGAAAGGTCTTGATAAAATTGAACTCTTTCATGAAACAAATATGTTAACCTGGTAACTATCTCTAAGTTCTGACAATTTTGCATCACGAACAGACACTGCATGTGCTTCAATGTCATGGTGAAGCTTCTCCCTTACTTTGGAAGCATCCCAATTAACATGCTTAATTGCCACATCTGACAAATGATGAGAGTGATCTAGCAGTATAGCATTTATAAGCATAACTGCATGTCAGGCTCCATGAAGAGGGGAATGACACAAACTTGCAAATATAGGAAGACAGTAAAGCACAATGACCGTAAAATATCCACCAGGTTTTTGCTTTATGAAACTTGTCCCACCACACATTCTTATTATAGGTCAAGCTCACCATCAATGTCATTTCCTTACAACTTCTATACCCATGTACTAATGTTTGTCCCTCCTGAAACATGTGAGAGCTCCTTTCTTCAGAAGGGCTATTTCTAACATTTGTTGCTATTGAAGCACAGAGCTCAGTTGCCACCTATAGATTATTTTTACTAGTACTCAAACTTCTAAGGTTCCTCAGTCACACTCCATAAAGTAACATTCAATAATTGTCATCAACTCTTTAAACCTGCCTTGTTTATTTTATTTGGATGTACCCCTTTTATTTCCTAAAGCATGACCTTTCAGTATAGCCAATTATTGATTCTTATGAGAGTTTAAGAGATGGACCTTTCAGCATTGCCAGTCATCTATCCTTACAAAAGTTTCCCTGCTATTTCATCACCATTTGATAATTCCCCTAGCATTCCAAATGCACAACTTGACTTCAGCCCCAAGTCCAATCATATTGGAGATCTCCATGATTCAATAATTTATCACAATTATGTTGTACCAAAAAAACATATATAAGAGATAGCCATTAAAAGAACTTGTTGATCGCTATCTTCCATCTCCATATGTCTTGCAGCTAAAATTAAGCATATAATCTATTGTTCAGTAGCACCAAAAATAACATCTCTCAGTCTTCCAAATTCAGTATAATAGCTTAATTCTGTTCTTCCCTGTTAAAGAACATGACATCATTCAATAAAAGACTCCTCATTTGATGATATTCACTATCTAGCATTTATTATCTAAATAGTAACACATATACAAAGACATATCAAAAAATGCAAAGTATGCTTCTGGGGCATCGACTGTTCACGTGATCACCACATACCCCCAAGACCCAGAGGAATGAAACAAGACTCTTATGGCCAACAATGTTGTAGAATTTAGGATTTTGAACAAGAAAGAATTTATGCAAAAGAAATTGTCATATATGAGACTGGTGAGGTGATTCTAAGGTAGCCTAGGAAGGATTAAGGTAGAAAGAAGTGCACTGCAGCAAGCATAATAAATGATTTCTATGATAAGAGTAAGAACCAACATACAAACTAAGGGCATGCAATGACAAGTGGGTTGAAAGGTCAAGAGGTGGTGGGGAACTACAAACAATAAAAATTGAAGTTGTGAAAGTGGTGAGCTTACGGTTTAACAGAAATGCATGTAAAAATATTAAATATACTGAACCCAAAAACTATAGATAAAGTATATTGGTTATGTTTATTTAATTACAACATATAGAGGAAGGAAAAGAGTCTGGATAAACTGATCAATTTCACTATGTATACGTTAATTTAAGCTAACAAATATGACCGGTACTACATATCCAAATCTGGATTCAGATAAAATGTATGATTTTGGTTTTGGGCTTCAGATACACATTTATTGTTACTAATAAATACATAGAATAGTAGAATATAAGAATATACACAAATTAATCAAGACTTGTACCCTTAATATTATCCTATCAAACTTATGTTTAGAGGTCATTACATCCAAAATCACATTGCTTTGTTTTGCGAGGTGATCTTTCAAACTTAAATCTCTTAGCAATTATTGGTTCACAAAGGAGCAGAAAGGAGAGCATAAACTCTATAAAGGGTATAAATTTTCAATTCATTGTTTTTAATACATTTTAAGTTTATGGAAAAGAATACTTTAAACATATCTTTTCTTAGAAAAGGTGAATAATCACCAAATTATCAAATTCCACAGGCACAATCCCTAACATGAAATGTTGACAGGTAGATGCATAGTTTGTTACAAAGAAGTAGCAAGAAAGAACTTGTACAGAACTAATAAGCTGCCTAGACTGGCTTCTATTGATTAACAAATGCTTATATTACATTAATGCTTTTAGAACTTAAGACACACTCGACCATGAATATTAATGTTCAAATGAGATGATACCTGCAAGTCCTTCATCAAAATCAAGCAGAGAAGACTGACTACAATCACGAACTGATGCAGCAAACACACTCAACCACGAATATTAATGTTCAAGTGAGATGATACCTGCAAATCCTTCATCAAATTCAAGCAGAGAAGACTGACTACAGTCACGAACTGATGCAGCAAACCTTTCCACTCTTCAATGACTGCTCAAGATCGCTTCTAAATTTATTAAGAGCTTTAGAATGTAGATGCCCAACATTGCCTGGAAAGCAGGATGCACAAGCTGACAAAAAAATAAAGAAGTATTAGAAATATGAGTAAATCATAATTAACAAATCTTATGTTTTTAGAAGAAAACATCACATCCGATTTTGGTGGCGTATTGATCATTCATATAATTCTCTAATATTACATTACTATTAGCTATGGCAAGAAGCCACCACCAGGGTCTTTATGCTGGACATCTCACATGGAGAGAAGAATGCTGAACTTCCTTTATAGAAATTGCTCAAATTTTCAGTACCAAGATACATTTTTTGTGAAACCTTCCTGTATGAAATTTTAAGAAATGAACTAACAACATGAGGGACTTGCAAACTCCAGTATGATTCTAAATCACATTTCAAAGCAAAGACAAGGACAGAATGGGTAACAGGAGAATATAGACCAAGGATTGCCTAACTGGTACTGAGACCCATACTGGTTTGGTACCATATCAACACATGGTGTGGCTTTTTATGTTTTTTTTTGGGATCATTTGCATAATCCTTCTTCTAGTCACTTAATAGTATAAGTCACAATACCATTCACAAATCCACCTCCACCACTGTTTGCTTCAACCTTCCTAGACTTGGAAACCACGTAGTGCACCTCTTCTATCATCACATCCTTGTACGTGGGACAAGGAGTCCCGATAGCGTCAGCAAAGTAATGAGCAAAATCGAAGCTACACTCATAACAGCTATAATACCTCTCAACTACTGAGGGCCCTGGTAGGAAAGCATGGGTTGAGAGTTTGATGGCAACAATATCACGGGGTCTAGGAGTAAGCTCATATCATGGGTGGTCTAGAGGTAGGTGTGTCCAGTTTCTCTATGCTCTGGAAGATGTTAGCAATGGAACTCACCTTGCATTCCTTGGTCGGGAGTTTTATGATGGTACCTACAAGCATATACCCAAAAGGCCAAAGAGAAAATCTACCACTTCTTTGCTAGGTTTAGCGAAAAGGTTTTGTGGGAGGACTTGTCTATAACAAGCTTCAAGCTCATCTTCATGGCCATGTTTGGGCACTCTTGGGAAATGGCTGTGTGTCAGAGAAAACCTCACACTTCATTTGTATAAAGTTAGCCTCTAGCTACAAGGACTGCCCATAAATTTCTATTTTTCCATTTTGACTGACAGTTTTCACATGGAATCTCGACTCTGTTCCACACAAAAGATAGGGATAATAATCACACGTGTGATGCGGATTTGAGTCTAATGTATAAAATAGCCTTGCGCTAGCCTGAGGAAGGCAGTAGATCTAAGTCATGGATGGTGGCTCTTGATGGAATCTCTCAAGAGAACTTCTTCCTATTGCCATACCAAGTGGAGTCTCTTTGGAGGACTTCTTCTATAAGAAAGGAGATGGAGGAGGAGCTTACATACCCTGAATCCAGCATTTTCTTTGATTTTCTGGCTATTTTTCTCTTTAGGAGGGAGATTTTGAGGTAATTATCTCATTTTTGCTTGAGAAGGCTCGGAAGCATGGTTCGCTGTACCGGTCCGAACCGCCCGGTACGGGGCGTACCGAACCGCCCGGTACGGAGCGTACCGAGCCGGACCGGCGCTCCAACGGTCCGGTTCGGACCTTTTTTTCGAGAAGCATCAGAAACCGGACCGAACCGGGCGGTTCGGTCCGGTTCGTCTCCATACCGTCCAAAACTGGACGGTATGCTTAATTTCGGTCCGGTTCGACGTGAACCGAACCGTACCGACCATG
>KE504925.1:390116-412070 GCA_000441515.1 Elaeis oleifera
CCAGCACATGATGCAACTGCGGACGATCTTGCACGTGGAGTAGGGTCCATGGATGTATCTGAATCATCCTCGTATTATGGATCCTATTATCCACAGCCACCTTATGATCCATATGCATATGGTGCATCCGAGGCATCATCTTCTAGTGGTTACTATCCTATGCAGCCTGGAGCAGCTCCAGGATTAGATTTTGCTACTGGCATATTTGGATGGGCTCCTCCACAACCATACCATCATCTCGAGGATACTTCTCAGAGTCAGAATTTTAGCAAGAGGTCTGAGATGTCTTACAATCCAGAGAGGATGCCTTATGGGATGATGAATATTCGAGAGTACGGTGCAGCTTGGCTAGAGGGTTGGACTGATGTCCTTTCAGACTATATTGATGATCCAAATATCTACGAGCGTCACAGACACTCGACAAGAAATTAAATGCAGAGTACATCTTAAAGTTCGTATATCAGTTATTGCGCTTTGTACTTAAATATTTAGATACAATTTAATGCGTATTTTATATATTTTTCTTAGTTTTAAGATGACATAGTTGAAATATAATGTAAATAAATATATGTTTGAAATTTTAGATCAAGAGTCTTTGTACCGCAACCTAACTCCAAATTGAACCCAAATATATCAATAATATGCAATATAATGCCATATTGAGGTTGTATTTATCAATTATTAACTTTAAAAATCAAAAAAAAATCAAAAATCAAAAATCAAAAAAAATTGTGTACCGGTATCGAATCGGTACACCGGGCGTACCGTGTGTCGGTACGGTATGGTACCGGTACCGTACCGTACCGGTCTGGCACCGGTACGCCGTTCGATACCGATACAGCGAACATTGCTCGGAAGCCTTCTGAAGGTTCTTCCCATCACTCATATAATTGAGTGATGGGCTAAACCACTCCAAACCAGGCCAAAGCAAGTGGTTTGGCCCAGTACCTTTCTGAACCGGCCCGATTCGGATGGATTTTCAGAAAAAAGGACTGAACCGACCAACCCCGCACCAGTTTGATTCGATATGGGTGAATCGGGCAGTTTGACCTGGTTCGGCATACCATGATACGCATCTTCTGTTTCTGTTTCACAAAACATTCATGTATTCTTAATTCTTCATGTGCAATGCAAGAAGGTATATTTAACCCTATAAACAACCACTAAGCCTATGATCAAGAGTAACTATCAAAGTTCATACCCTAACAAAATAACTTATAGCCTCTTAAACTCCTATAAAATCCCAAAGAATTGAGACCACCTTCCTAACACTAGTAACTTGTATATATTTAAGCTACAATTAAGCATAGGGATGTAAATGGGTCAGACCTCCTTCCCTTCTTCTATTGTAAACCATCCTCACAATGCCAAGGTCCACTCTACATGCTTCCTCCAGTCCTAAATTTTCCCTCTCTTCCAGTAGCCCTCCTCATTCCTTTCCTACTGGATGGTGCATGAGAGGTGCTCTAGATTCAAGAACCTATCATCACGACTCCGCCAAGATCGACATCCCTTCACCTAGAAACTAATGATGATAGTAAAATATCTTGCATTTTTTTTTCAAAAGCTGAATTATGTGAACATCATTTAACTAGGGAGGAATCGGGAAGATATTTCTTCAAATTTCGGCAAGGGCTAGACCAATTCTGGTCCCAAGCTCAACACCGCCCTTTTCTTAATGAGCTTAATCCAGACCCAACTTTGTAGCTAAATAAAGGGCAGATTTGGCCTCAAAGATTCAGCCAGCACTAGGCTGGTCCTAGCCCAACTTGACTCGTTAGCAACAATAAAGCACAAGACTTATCCTATCATCATGCATTCTTCTCCAAATGTCTCTTCAACTTAGCTACCAGGATCAGGAACAGATGTAGGTGCAAGTGCAAGCACACAGATATTTCATATTTTAGAAACACTTCTAATATAGAAGCACTTCAAAGGCATGTGGATTCGCTACTCTAGGGCATTCCAAAGCAAGTACATTATCCTAGGTATAAGATTCCAGGTACTAAGAACTCAAATCGCTAATCCCTGTAAGATCCAAGAACTGAAATGGAATGTGTCTCAATATCATGTCATACTTGCTGTAGAAATAAATTGGTTATCCTTCTCTTCATGAGAGCTGATTTTGCTTACTAACTAAGCTAGAGGATACCATCTCCTAGCCAAAATGTACACAAAGATTTTGACTCTCATTATGCGAATTTGCATCTACGAGGGTGTTTTCTCATTGCAATACTTTAACATCTGCATGAAATCTCCAACCATACAGCATGCATTGCACATATTGAAATCATTTCAAGCTCACCTTAAAGTTGGTATTTTCCTAGCCTCCCCTAGCAGTAGTCTTTGACATTGATTTGGTTTCTTCAACTTACACAACTTGCTGACTCAATCTTTTACCATTCCAACATCTTGTCAATACTTAAGGGTCCGTTTGGTTGGGGCAATCTAGCATGGAAAATGAATCCCATGTCAAATTACCATATTTGGTATGAAAAGGGAAGAGAGAGATGGTAAAAAAATGGTGGGCCCATGCTTATTTTCAGAAAGAGAAGATAAACAATACCATGGGAGAGGTTGGTATTTGGTAAATTCTCGAATGGTGGTAATCCATACTTGATAAAATATCCTCAATAAAGCTGCATATGTAATCATTAAATTTATTTGATGTCGTTCCAAATGCATTCAATAGAGAGCTTTTGCAAAAAAATTAAGATGGAAATAGCGTTATGTAAAGTGCTATGTGATTATAGTTATTATATAAAAACTTATTGGAGATGATAATGTTATCCTAATATTAAAAATAATTTATGTTGAAGGGTATATTTGTAAATTTAGCCACATTCCTATGTAGATTTATCTCCTATCAAACATAGTAATCTTTTTTCAATATCATTTTGCAAAGTAATTTTTCCATCAACCAAACATAGTAAAAATTATTTCCTTCGTAATCATTTTCCTAGATAAATGATTCCCAAAAATTATTAGATAAACCCATAATCTAACATACCCCAACAAAACGTGCCCTAAAGGATGGTCGTCTTATTCCTATCTAGGCTGTCTAAATGCCCACTTTAACATTTTTTGCATCATATTCAAGCATTGAGAGTTGAATCAATTTATAGATTATTACTAGATGTTGTCAGATGGATAATTCTCATTGGCTTATGGTAAATTATTTGATATCTTATGCTTATTCTACTACATTATAACTTTCCTTTTAGATTTCTCCTTTGAATTTATAAATTTTGGGCTGCCCTATCTTCTGTCTAACTGGCACCGGCCTCATGCCTAGATGTAACGTAGCTTCTTGGCCACTTGTCTAGCTTCTACAATCTTTAACATTGCATCTTGCACCAAGTGACCGCTTTTCAATGTTCAAGACTGGAATATACAATACGGACAAAGAGACAAAATGAACTGAGTTGGACCAGAGCATGATCAACATCTAAGCTATATAAGGATTACATAAACAAAATGTAGTAAAATTAAGTAGGTACATCAAAGCATCCAATCTTTCACATAAAGACACTGTATCATATGTAAAAAGTGATTACATTTGTATCAATTCAAAGTTCACCCAGCCTTATTTATGGTTATATGATATATCACACCTGATCATACATTCTCATAAACAAGATTCGTCGAACCAATATTAAGGGTCGTATCAGCCAGCAATCACTACCTATACCATAACAAGGGGAAGGAGAGGGAGAGGGAGAGGGAGAGGGAGGAAGGGAGAGGATGGGAAGAGAGAGAGAGAGAGGCTAACCTCATTCGTAGCAATAACAAACCCTAACCCTGCCCATGGAATTGTTGTCATGGAACCCTAACTCTAGCCGGCATTGTCATTGCAAAAGCATGGTCATAGCAAAGTCATTGCAAAGCATTGAGAGTTGAAGGAGACAGGAGAGGAAGCTCAGGTGAGGAGAAAAAGAGAGAGTCAGGAGAGGAGAAAGAGAGAGAGGGAGGGAGAGAAGAATCAAGTAATCGGGCAAAAGAGAGAAGGATAGAGAGAGAGGGAGAGGATTAGGAGGGATTTTAATTTTAAAAAAAAAAAGGTATGGTTCAAGAATCAATTTAATTAGCTAAACCATTTTGATAACCAATCAGCTCAATTCGGTACATCTCGATCCACTCAATTCTGTACGTCCCAAACTGCTGGTCCAAGATAGTTTGGCAGTCCTTCCAATCATGTATAATTTGTAGGATATAAATAATAATCATTAGGGTCAAATCTGGTCACTTACTCAACTCAATAAAACCTTCCAAACATAGAACTTGACCGTACGTAATTTAGACTAGATCAAGTAATTATGAACTCACACCACGTGATATATCAAAGTCATGCACAACCATAGTGACCCAACCAACCAGAGATCAACATGATAATTGAACATCAAAAACCATCCGGCCATTAGTTCCTATAAACCAAACTTATTGTTAAATAGATGTTGCATGACAATGTTAATTAACTATGCATTAATGAATACAAAAATGACACTGTTCAACAATAGGTGTAAATCCAAAAAAACTATCAATATAAAGAATAGTACTAGTTATTTCTATGGATAAATCTCAAATAGTTCCTTAAGCATAAGTAAATATAAATATTGACCACATGTTAGACATTGATTTTATTGTAGAAGCACTAGCAAATATTATTTAGAAAGGTTTATTTAAGGCTCATATGGACTTGACCCTAAGGGAAGGCTCACTTAAAATGAACTAGGGTGCATGTTCGACATATGTCAAATAAAGAGATTTACGTGAATGTATAGCTGGGGTTCCAGCAATGCACCACCATAACCAACAGATGATGGAAGAATATTGTTGTATGTCAAACTAAGTATTGTTAATAAAATATTTAAACTGGCTATTAAGTGCATTTATGCTATGAGTAGTTGTTGCAAAGGATAGTCTCTCCAAACACAGCATTATATTAAGCACTTGCTTTTGTACATAATTTTTATGATTTTTAGATCTCTCAGTAGGAACATGAGGCTTCCATCTCACATTGTATAGAACCTGTAAATCACCTTATACCTCTGCTTTTAAACATTACAATGGTAAGCACAGGAGAAACAAACTGAGTTTACATCCTGCCACAATACAGGTATAGTTGGTAAAGATCATTGGCAAGGGATGGAATAGGACTTGCCACATACAGCATGGCATAATTGGGAACAAATTAGAGAGCTTACCATATGCTGTACAATATACACCAAGAGAATTTAGGAGGACAAAAATGTAAGAACCCTTTCTAAGTCAATGAGCAATTTCTTATCTCAATATATGATGAATGTTCCCCTAAATGATCCATTAAATATATCCAAATTACACTTCTTACATCCCAAGCAGTGTTTGGAACTATTGACCTAGACCAACTCATATTGGTGGCCAGGTTAACAGTTCATAATAACCGTGGTCAAGCACAACCTGACCACCCACAAGCATGAGGATTTTTTCCAAAAACTATCTCCATTTCCATCTCTTCTCAATGGTCTTCCTCGATGGCAGCCATCTTTTATTCGAGCGCCCACAGGCCATGACCAATGAGATTTATTTTTTCCAATCCCATCTACCTTTTCCATTTCTTTCCAGTGGTCTTCCTTGATGGCAGTGGGCTTTTTCTTGGTTAGCATGACAGGTCAATAGAGGCTTAGAAAAAAATCAAGGATGATGAATCATTAGTGATATGGGCTATAAGAGCTAAGCATAAGCTTTCCCTATCAGAGGGTTTCCTTGATATTGCTAAAAAGTGTTTCTCTTCTGCCTCCTATCCTCTATTTGGTCCACCTTTTCCCTGACTTGGTCAGTGATGAAAACTACAACCATGGAGAAGAGAAGAGGAAGAGGAGAGGTGGAGGCTCCTTGATGGATAGCATTGGTGACCATACGAAGAAGTGGTGGGATATCCTTGCTTGCTAGATGGCCATGGTGATCGAGAGAAGAAGAGGAGGAACATCACTAAAGAATATCTTGATGAATAGGAAAAAAATTTGGGAGAGGGATCAATTGGAAGGAGAAATCAGGATTGACGATTTCTATTTCCCTTCTCACTCTTGTCATTCTTATTCTTCTTCTTCATGCACATTTTCCTTGCTATCTCCTTCCTAACCAGTCCAGTTGTTTATCTCTATAAAGACCTTTATGAAGAAACCTCAAGTGGTAGCTTAGGATGTGGGGTACACTAGGTGAATTGCCCTCCTAACTCCCTCTAGGTCAGTAATGGCAGGTTGCTTGAGGTGAGGGTTTAAATAAGTGATTTAAAATGCAGCTTTTAAAGATGGATAGACAAACAAACAAACACAAGGACTTACTTACATGAATATCATTTACAAGAAACCGCTTCTTTGTTTTAACTCTTATTCTATTAACTTAAGATATTACATGTAAAGAAGGATGTACCCACATCTGAATTTAATAAAAGATATTTAAAAGTTGTAACTCCTCAAGAATAAAAGTTTGATTATCCAAATTTAGTATAAAATCCAGAATTTTTGCTCTAAATCAAAATTTCAAGTTTGACATGCATTAGTCTCTAAGATCCCATAAATATTACTATATCTAAACATTACTAAACCCAACAATCTGAGAAAAAAAGTCCTAGCATTAGTCTCCAAGACACATCATGGATTATAACACTAAACAACACTGAACACCTCAGCAAATTCATTTATTTCATGGGTTACACACATAAATACATAGATATGTATGTATTTTGCTAGTCATAGATTGGGTTTTATAGAACATAATAAATTTAACATTATTAAATCTTATACACCGACCAATCAACCTTAGCTCAACCAGTTGGCACCGCTTTTCACTTGAGAGAGGTCCATAGTTCAAACCCAAGTGGTGGTTGTCCCCACCATATATCTCAACAAAATATAGCTATGGTAGTCTTATTAGAACTTCTCTGTCTTATATTTTGCCATTTTGTATGATTGAAGCAATAGTATAACAAAACTATCTGTTTGGGGAACTCTTATTAGATCAAAGAGCATATGGCCCCAATAATTACTTTGGTAAGTAACATGTAATGCTTCAAAAGTTTGCATGGAAAAAAAAGAAAAACCCAAAAATGCTATTTAAATGGTCATTATAGGATTCATAGACTGAAGTAGATAATATTTGCCAGAGCAATTCTTTCTCCTTTTCCCTATATCAAGTTGGAGGAAACCCTCCTCATAATCCCTCTCCTCTCTTCCATGTATCAACCACTTCACCAACTCTTTTGGGATCATATTTGTATTTTACTATGATTTCAAAATTACCTGGAATGTGATAATATAATTCATATTACTATATTACATAATGAATAAACAATAATAAACCAAGACTGATTGTATCCACAATATAAGGCAAACTAGAGCTGCATCCAATTAACCTAGAAAAGAAGATAAGGCAAAAGATGGCATTAAAAAGAAAAAAAGGGATTCATATTATTTGCAATTTCATCGTCTCCTCTCCCTTTCTATAAAACAAAATTGAGTGAGCCTAGATATAAACAAATCCAAACCAAGCTCATGACTTTGGAAAGGAGGAAAACAAGGCATGAATGTCCTTTTAAACCATGATATTTAGTCAAAACAATCTTTATTGGTGCATCTAACATATTCAAGAGTCATGTGCATCAATGCAGTCCAAATTCATATAAATCAAGCTAAAATAATTGCTTAAATCTCAAGTCACAGCTTCAAAAGTTAATGGGCAAAATTAAATCTGAAAATCTTCCTATGATACACAAAGAGCAGCCATAAGAATTTTGTAAATGCTTAAAGTCTTTCACAAGGTTCACAAAATTGACACTAAAAACCATAGCAGTAGCTTATTGGTTCAATACAGTATGGTCAGTACAATACATGATACACCCATAATGAGACAGGCTTCTAACACTTTTTCACACTTTCAATTACTATACCACCTGAAATGAGCAGTACAGATTGGTACCCGATATGGGACAGTTCCACTCAGTTCGAACCAATACAGACTGGTTTGGCTGATATGTTGAACCTAATCTCAATACCGACTAGTGCAATACGATACGGTCAGTATAGGATAGTCGGTTCAGAATGGTAGGCTTTCTTATCTCTGCCCTTCTTCATAACACCAAGAAGAGTCTCGATGGAACAATCAAAGAATATTATTATCTAACCCCCCCCACCACACAACCTCACCCAAAAAAAAAAGGAATAGTTAAGCAAAAGACATCTAAAATTATACTTAATTGACTTCCACAATGTTTAATTCCATAGCAAATAACGCTCAGCAATTACTTGCTTGACTCAGTCTATTCAAGCCTTCTTCATTCATTCAATGAAAATAAATCTCAGTAGGAGTTAATAATAGAAAAACATTCACCTAGTTGCCTCATAATATCCCTTCATTTCAGTGCCAATTTTGACAAAATATGAATAGGTTGTTGCTTCTCCTTGTTAAAGCCAATGTTTAATACTACTTCCAATGTTTTAAAGTACAAATACAGATTATGCAAAAAGACCTTTCTCCAAACAATGAGAAGTTTACTAGAAACAATTTATGTTAGCCATTATTCTAAACCAACCTTCAATAGAATTCACAAAATTTTAGTAGGCAGCTTGAACAATTTTTCCCAAAATGGGAACAACCTCAGTTTGTGAAAGATCATTAATATCAAAAGCAACTAGAACACGGTTGCTTGTTCGCTGGGGAAGTTCAATGGTAAATAAAGAAATCATGCACCCTAAGGAGACATGAGGCTGAAATAGATACAGATGCAGGGATGGAACCTGGGGCCGTGCTTCTCCTCCCACCAGTCCAGTTAAACAAATCCTTGCATTTTCTGCAAATAACACGTATTGGTCCATGCGGCTCCCTCCATATCTCCTAAGTTTTAGTTATCATCTACATAATCCTAACTCCACTACCCAATCGATCACAAACTTGTCTCCACTAATTAGTATTTTAATTAAAATAAGAATGTATATATTAGTATCGCCATTAAATAAGAAAGCAAACCAAATGATCTTTGCTTAGCTGTGATTGAAGTTGAGCAATGTCTCACATGCAGTGTTCTGGATTCCAACTGTTGTCGTTTTGTAGTCCTAACACCTTCATCAAAATACATAGTTTCCATGTCATACCTACAAAAAAATGAATAAGATTATTATAAATAAGAAGGCCAATCTTAATTCCAAATGGTATGAAAAATTGCTCCATTTTAACATTTTTTAAGAGAGGAAATAAAAGCAAGTCAAAGTAATAAGAGAATCATTCATCCGACAAAGCAGCTTAAATATGTTCCCAAAAATTCATATTTCCAATTAGAAAAGAATGAAATTTCTCCTTGCCAAAGTGAATTCCTCTTGAACATCGTATGCTTGATCTGTTTATTCACACAAGAAAAGGAAGCTTGTAGAAATGTTCTACTTTATAAGGATATTTTCTCACAAGATAAAGGCACATGCTTTAAATTTTAACAATGAGCCACTAAAATGTAATAGAGATGGATTAATAGACTGTCTCACGGAAAAAAATTTTATTCATCAAATATCAGTCTTGGCTCCAACTACAACATAAGAACTTGTAGGTATATCATTTAGTTTACTTGGTTATTAAACTTAGAAAATAGGAGTTTCAGTAAGGCATACAGTGTCTTCCCATGCAAGATAGGTGAATGCAGGACACAAACTCAAATCAGAATTGCAATTAGACAAGGCAAGGTCATAATGTTTTCTCGAGACAATAGCTACTATAAGTTGCTAGTCAAAGCTCATTAGTCTTGTAATATGTTTTTCTGTGATGGCATTTATATACATGTCTATCGACCTTGCATTGTAGGCCTTCTAATATGGTTAAAAGGTATAAACTACTTTAGTTCTTTTGACCTCATAGATAATATACCACTATTCTGCCTTTATCTGTCCTTCTATATCATTTCTTCCATCCTTTTACTCAAGGTTTGTTGTGCTGGTATCGAGGCCTGGACTAGTTAGCCAGTGGCACGATTTGATACACCTCCATGCCGTTCCATGCAAGGTCTGTATTAACACAGCAAAGAGGGTGGGAGAGAGGGAGAATGGGAGAGAGGACAAGAGGGGAGGAGGGAGGTAGAGGGAGAGGAAGAGGAAAGAAGGGAGGAAGAAATATGGTGAAGGCTGGTGGAGCACAGCACGACATAGCAAAGAGGGCGGGGAAGAGGAAAAATGTGAGAGAGAAAAGAGAAACAGAGGAGAGGAAGGAAGGCTACCAAAGGGCCACGAAAGGCCAGAGGAGGGCTCCGCCCCCTCCAATTGCAACAAGGGTCATCTACCCCTTTTTTTATTTTGCAAACTTTAATAAAGTCTGCAACCATTTTTTTTTACTTTGCGTACTTTAAGTGAAGCTAGCAATCCCATCACCGAATTCACTTGAAGTTTGCAAAATAAAGAAAAAGAGGCGAATAACCCCAATTTCAACCAGGAGGGTGAAGCCCCTCCTCTAGCCCTCTAATGGCTCTCCCTCTCCCTCTCCCTCCTCCCTTCTCTCTAGTTCCTTTCTTCCTTTCTCCCTCTCCCCTTCCTTCGCTGGTTTCTTGTTTCGAATGCTAGAACTATCCCAGTCAACTGCTAGCACAGCTTGGTATGCACCAAATCGAGTGATTTAGGATAGTTCCACATATGGAATGCTATATTGGGCCAAATCGTCCGGTACAACCAAACCATACCATACCAATCTCCCACCAATATGGTGTCTCCGTAATGTACTGACCCTAGATATGCCATCTCGTATCATACCAAACCACATAGTGATATTGTAATAGGATATTACAGGCATGGGGTCTGATACTAAGATGATGAACCTTGATTCCAAATTTCTTGCTTTTACTTTGTTTTTTTCACCTCTTTGCATATGTATCTCTATCAAACCATCACCTATATCTTCTTTTTGTAATATCTCACTCGCCAGGATTTGTTAGATTCATGTCACACTACACATCAAACAAAAGATAAAATAGCTTTTCCCTTTACTTTAAAGAGGATAATAATGCACCATACCATGATCTGTAGAACTACCACATGTCAACCCTAGAGTAAGCCAACTTGTGTCCTTCATCCCTTTCATTTGGTTTCCCTGGTTTTGTCTTACATGAGAAATGAGCATTACCGAAGCTGAAATCCTGTTTTAAATATCTTTATGTTGTTCATGTACGAAATCTAAAAAACTTCCATATCAGATCTTTCTGTTAGAGAACTCTCTTCACTCTAAGAAGCACAAGATTTTCATGAAGAAACAAGTATGATAATATTGCACTCCCACATGTATTATAAGTTGATCATGTGTATCAAAAAGTGAATTACTTATGTTATCTCTCACCCTCAATGGCCCACAACTAGCAATCAGCACACAGGAGACCACATCTTTGATAACCTACGTCAGATCTTGTCTGACTGCATCCTTCCACTGAGATATTGGCTACTGCTGTAGTTCATAGTGTGTGAACTGTCATCTACTTGTTTCAGCAAACAATAAAGACAAAGGTGATTCCTATGAATCACATCTTTGCTACACTCAATTCCATACTTGGAGAGAGGCCGATCATCCCACACTTGGAGAGAGGCCAATCATCCCCTATTTGAGAGAGATATCAAGGATGCATTCAATGACCAGATCATGACTCACTAGTCTCCATGAAAAGCGTCTCATATACAGAAACAAAGCCCAGTCAAGGAAGCAGCAACAAATCAATCACATATAAATAACAATCTCAACTATTAAAATAAATAATAGAACTTCTTTAAATGGTCAGGTATACAAGATCTTTACAAGGCAAATATCAGGTAACTTATCCATCCACTTATTGGTGGTGATTTTAAATCAAAAGATAGGGTCTCGAGTCTTGACTCTTGAGGATATGCAAATTATGATGTTAAAGCCTGACCCACATTATTGAACCTTTCCTTGACAACTTAAGCTTTTTGATACATTGGTTAGTTAACAATGATGTTGTTATCAAAGAAACTGGAATCAAAGATCAGCTCCATTATAATGTTCCTTATCATTCCATAAGGAAGTCAATCTTTTAGGTGCAAATTTGACCTTGTTATCAAGAAAGAGTGTGGAAGTTCAAGGACTGCCACATCGTCCCGAACCAAGTGGTTGGGGGCATACTGAACTGTAGCGGCTGGTAACTGAGATGGTTTGGCTGGTTGATCTGATCCCAAACTGAATCAACCCAATTTAATAAAAGAGAGTCACCTTTCCTCTCTCCTCTATTGTGATCTCTCCCAAGTTGTCTCTCACTCTCTCAATCCTTCTCCCCTCTCCCCACTCTCCCCTCTCTCTCAATCTTCCTCTTTTTGGTTCCCTCTCTTCCAATCCTACCAAACCAGCTGTGATCACGTCAACACTGATATGATGATAACCACAACTAGGGTTAGGGTTTTTGGATCAGTGCAAGAATGCCACCACCACCTCCTCCTCTAGTTGTGATGAAGATCCTCCTCAGCTGCTTCCACCATCTCCATCTTTTACCCTCCTCCAGATAACACCTCCAAGCCAAATGAGTCCCCACTCTCTCCCCTTCCTCTCCCTCTCCCCCCTTCTAATCTAGTTCCAGTAATGCATTAAGTTAGCATGGTACATACCAGCACCATGCCAAACTATTCGCTAACCGCGACAACCTCCAATATCAGTTCGGCAAACCTCAAATGGAACCAAAAATCAGTTTCATTGTAATATTCCTGACCATTGCACCAGGAAATAATCTCTTTAGGACTTATGAAATATGCTGCTCCAGCAGGTCTCCATAAGAAATTGAATTTATATAAGCTCCTAAAGAGAAATATGGTAACATAGAGGAAATAGAAGAGATAAGAAGTGTTAAATCTTGGCTGCCCTACAACAAGAGTACTAGAAGAAAACGAAAGAAAATTCTTGTTCTCATGGTTGATGAATACTCAATCTATGAGATATAATTCTAGGTAAATCAATTTTCCATAACTCAAGGTGCTCCTTGATGAGATACCTAACCATATTTGATCAGATTTTTAAATGGATCTTAGGAATAGCAAATTCCCCTTTTTAAATAATGTTTACAATTCTCTGCGCCAAAAAATTGAGATCCAGCATTTTCAGGTTTATAATATATGACTTGATCTTAGGATAGTGGAAATATCTTTAAGAAGTCTTAGCAGCATCAAAAGGGCTTACATAGACCAAGTTATCATAGTATTTATGTGACTAGATTGCTTTCTTCAAAAATATATGGTTAACATGCATTAACATTAAAGATTCTGGGGTTAACATAAATCAACATCAATTATTTGGAATAATTATTTTCAAATATATGATTTAAACTATATCAAAGTTTCTTAGTGTTCAAAATCATTATTACCTACATATGAGGGGTTAAGGCCCATACATGCAAGAAAGTTGTTTAACCTCCCACCTCCTTCTGATCTTTATAATATGAGATTGTTTGTAGTTATCTCCTTCCTCTTGATTTTTGACTATATCAAAACTCTCTCTCCTGTCTAGTTATTTTCTCCAAATTGTCCAAAATAAATCTAATCTTTATGTAAATAACAGACACCAAGTGCTTGCAATAGATGAGAGTTAATTAGCTATGTTCTTTACTTTAAAAGTAATTCGCAATTTCTATTGTCACCACCAAATTCAGAGAAATATCTATGCAATAGACCATTTCTTCAATGAAATATCAACCACACCAAACAAACAGAAAAACATGTATTTTAAGATAATGTTAAAACTGTGGTAATGTGGAAATGTGTCATATTAAATGGAAAAAAGAGAAAACATTTTAGAAATCTGAAAAATATGATTTTTCAAGTCATGCCATCATAAAAACGATAATTAATTATCAAATCCTTAAAGATATTTTACATATGACAATGATTTGATGGATCAAACGATCATCAAAGTGAAAGAATAGTGATCATAGAAACTTGAGAAAAATTCTAAAATAGCTTAAGCTCTAATAGAGCCAATGGGCATTTCTCCATCTAGCAAGCTGACATCCAAGTAACTAATTCATCCCATCAAAATTAATATGCCATGTAAAAAGAACAGAAACCAAAATATTGATGATATAGGACACTTTTGCAAATCTCAAGGCCCATGACATTGGTGTATTAAAAAGATAATCTGAGTAAGGTTTTACATTCCGACGGGGCAGGAGACGCCCCGGCCGTCCTGTTCCATTCCTGTAAGAAAATGGGACAGGCATAAAATCGGGACTCCAAAACTCATCCACACAAGGAGAGAAGAAGAAAAGAAAGAAGGAAGGAAGATGAAGAAATAAAAAGTGAAAGGAAGAAGAAGAAGAAAACGAAAGAAAAAAGAAAGAATGAAGACATAAGGAAGAAAGAAAAGAAAAGGAAAGAAGGAAGGTAGAAGAAAAAAAACAGAATTAGGAGAGAGAGATGGAGGATATCTATCAGGTCGCATGATCAGAACCGCTATCGGGATAGAACGAGACAATAGGACATCCAATTTCATGGGGAAACTGGGACATCTCTATCCTACAGGATTTAAAACCTTGAATCTGAGAACTCTAATACTACTAAATCAAACATGAGGCTTTCAGACTAGGTTAACATATTAAGATAAATCAGCTCAAGGAGTGTATAAGTAAATCGGTTCAGGGAGTGCATAAGTATGTTTATGAACTGTTATACAGGTTACACTATTTCAAAACTTGACAAAATGTTAAATTGAGCATGGTTACAAAGACCAAGCAAGTGACAAACAATTTCACTGACAATTCCTATGACATCAAGCAAAAGGATATAAAGGTTTGTTGGAGGTCAGCTTATAGCTCAGCATATCATTTCCTATAATTATATTATTTAAAAGAATTAGTTAGATGCTCACTCTGATAGATAAGCATCAATAATGGAGCCAAGCTTCCTCCCAAAACCTGATACTGGACCAGATTGCACAGCCGCCTCCAACTCTAACCAATCCTGAAGTGCATTTCAACAACCATCTAATTCTGCAGATTTCCTCAGGAACCGAAAAGAACCAAAGAACTATACATGCATGCTTACCTTGTCACAAGCCAAACGACTGAGCTTTTCATTTGCAATTTGTTCACACCGAATAGTAGCAACCATTACCTAAAATTATAATAAAAGGGATAATAGTGCAAGAACATAAATCAGAATCTATTCAACAACTTAGCAAGTGGTATTCATAATATGTACCCTGTGAGCAGGAAGGTCAAGGTCCTTGTTTCTCGTATGGATTTCCAAATCTGCTGTGCACTAAAAGAAAATCCTGATGCTGGAATGACACCTCGTCTATCTCCTGCAAGACCTCCTGGTGCAATTGAATGAAAAAACCGCCGCCTTAGTAGTGCAACCTGCAGAAGAAATTATATGAAATCCATGAAATTAGAGTTTTAATTGCTTAGAAAATTATTTGAGGAAAGGGCCGGAAAGGGGTAAGGGCGCTAAGAACCATTGTTGGCAATGCAAACATTGTGGTAGGACCCATATATACAAAAATTTGATTAAATACAACTGCAAGTGTCTACATATATGCCTATGCTGTATATAAGATAAAAAATTTCTCTAAATGATTAACACAAAATTATCACTTTATTTGCTAGTTGCTACCCCTACCTGCGCTTTGAATTGTTCTTCCTTCTCTTCATAACTGGACAAAGCTGTGACCTCCACCTTTATGTCAAAAACATAATTATTAGGACAGTTATGCCAAAAACTTTCCAAGGTACATCAGATCACTCACACTAAAAAATTCAGTGAGTGCGGTTTGTCTGTGAGCCTGGGGCTTATAAACAGTATCCCAAATCTGGAAAACGATAACCATCAAATCATTATAAAGCAATATTTAGAAAATGAAAGAATACACACATACTTATTGCTTAAGTGTAAGCATATGATTGCACCTTTTGAATATCCTCCATTAGTACAGGTTTTAAAAGTTCCAATGGAGTCTACAAGACAATGAACACCAAGAAGGAAGAAAACTGAGATGCACTTGATACATGCTAATATTAATAAGGAGTGGGACAATAGATATTTCAAATAAATTGATTATCTAAAAATGCAAACCTTTGTTTGGTCACGAATAACAAACAGCAATTTTGTCTTTCGAGGACTAAATAAACGCATCATAACCTGCAGAAAAGTTCACCAGACTTTCCCATGTAGGCATAGCAAATTGTAATTTATATTGGACACAAACAAAAGAAATTACCTGAAAGACAGTTTTCAGAAGAGGCCTGTTAGCAGCATGCTCACGGCCAATATCATGGCACCACCTGCATGAGTCGGATGTATCTGTCAATGATAAGCACTGGAATGCTATGTCAAGAACCAAAACTCCCATATTGCAACAGCATGTTTTGCATAGTGGAGGAAAGGAGGAACTAACACAAAAAATGGAAAACAAACATTAAGTAATCAACTTACATATTTATCAATACAATGTCAGAAATTGCCAATGCAAAGAGGGAACTTTGCTTCTCAAATGCAGTATTATCCTGAAAATAAGAACACAAATGTATTTCTGAGTTATCAACAAGACATGAGTGTCTGAAAAAATATAACAAGGTATTTTGCATATATACTCCAAGACCGCCTTTTGTATTTACCCTTCAAAAGCAAAAAGTATGTACATAACCCTCTGAAAGTCTGAAATTTGCGTGTATTCCGTCCCTATAATTTCATATCCATTCCAACATTCAATCCTTATTTTGCTTGGGTTGAAAAGTTATCCTTCATTAACCATTTTCCTTAATTACATAATATCTGAAATTCATTGCTATGATATCTGAATTTCATTGCTAATTATATGTAAGTAGTTTATTTTTTAGGGGAAATAAGCATATAAGCACTCTTCAAAGAGTATTTATGCAAACATTCATTAATTGAAAGAAATGGCAAAATAATATGGTAACCTTGCTTCTTTTAGAGATGTCATCTAACCACAGGAGCACATATGCAACTTTTATAATTTCAAGGGGAATATATTCAGGTTTTAGAACTTCAAAGAGGTGTAACATGCAGTGCTGCTTCTTTCAACGATATACGTGCTAAATTCCTAATAGGGACAACAAAGAAGACAATGATGATGGTGTAGTGATGATGATGAAACAAAATCAAGGACTACAAATTCTACACGAACAAAAAATAGAGGAAGTTTGTATTTTTGGCCAAGAATAATGCCTAAAAAGAACAAGCATTATATTAATGTGCATAAAACTTCCGCACAAAATTTAGACAAAAAAAGTGCATCTATAATATCTTAAAATCATCAACAAGACAGTATCCTGAAAGCAATCATATTCTAGGACATCCAACTAAATAATTGTGGGAATTGACAGAAATCTGTGGCTGAAAACTCCCTAATCAATTATTAGGTACTTGACATGAAATTGCACATACATTGATGCTCGACTTGTGAGTAATTAAAAAGCAAGTAATTTTCATCTTTTGCATGCAATTACTTGAGCTAGATTCTTAAATATTAAACAGCAGTAAAGTTGTAGCTTTTAATGGAAATTGGATTCTTTTAGTCTTAACATGAGGGAAATAATGGGTTCATGCTATCTTATTATACCTTTTTTTTTTTTTTTTGGCTTCAGTAAGTACAAAAGCAAACACTATCAACATGGAAAGGTCTTTGATTTGTTACCATTGCCATGTCCATCTAACCTGCTAGTCTCATCAAAACCACTAATTAAAACATTGCCATGAAATCTGCCTCAAAGAACAGAATCAAGAAAGAGCATATATCACGTCCTGCACATTTAGGAAAACAAGGGATTCACCTCTCCTCTTTCCCTTGCATCAGTTCCCTCTGTATCCATGACAATTGTGAAAGGCTCAATGCCAACACCCTTTGCTATCCAAATACCTTTGGTAATTTGATCCCTGATAGGGAGGGAAAATTATGGCAGTGTCACCTATATATCTCATACAGGTCCCAATTTAGAACGACACTAAGAGCCAAAGAACTACAGGAAAATGATGCAAAAGTTTTACCTTCCTTTAAATGCATCCATTTCCTTAAAGTTTGTTCCAAAAAGATGATTAAGAAGGGTACTTTTTCCTGAGCAATATTCAACTCAACCAGTCAAATATGTAAATAATTAAATGAAATGTTAAAGCTTGACGAACACATGAGAGCAACTACAAATCAGCCTAGGACACCCAGGTACTGATATGTGCAGACATGGTTTGTTATATAACTAACAAAAAGTTCCAGTCAGCAAACATATAAAGAGTTAATGGAAAATTAGAGAGAGAGAGAGAGAGAGAATATTGTTGTCAGTCCAATCATGTGGATTAATATGATAATCTTGCTTAAAATATTCAGACAAAGAAATCTACCAACACATTTATCCTTGTGATTTAGGTAAACTTACACAAGGATTTTGTGACTTTAAGACAGATAAGGCCCAGCTTACTGACCATGAAAACAAGAAGGGAATATATTGAAGAAAACTTACAGATGTTCAAGATCCAACAAATCAGCAAACACAACATATATGGATAGCAGTTCATAATTTCACATAGGTGATATGTCTTATAGGATGGTAAAAAAACTTGTATAAAAAGTAAGCTCCAATCCATGATAACAACCAGGATGCTAGTAGAAACAGGCAGTGGGAAAGCTCAGAATACAAAAGATTCAGGAAAGCGACCAAGTATCGTCAGAATCCAACACAAAATAAGCTCATATAAAGAATAGATGCAATATGATCCTAAAATAATTATAGAAAAGATCAAACAGGTAACTAACATTTCAGACTATGTTCTTCCATTGAGTCAAGAAAAGGTCAGGAAATCAGATGAAGAATTAGCCAAAAAAATTAAAGAACATCTTTGGAACATCTAAAGCAAATATTTGAAATTATTTATAATCTGCTATGAAAATAATATACTCTTAAAATATTTGACATTATTGATGATATACTATTGGATTCATAGTACCAAACGAAATAATATCAAGATCTACTTCTTCTCAAACAACATTGATCAATGTTATCATTTTGAGTTGAACCGTAGGGCATAGATCTTGCAAAGCAAGGTCTCAAATACAAATGATAGGTACCATATTGAAAAAGATTGAATATGCAGGATGAGAGCAAAAGTTGCAAGATATGATAATAATGCATTGGGGCTAAGTTAAACAAGGAGAAGAGAAAAGCTTTAGTTGCCTTTGTTGTTTAGTGATAATATGGAGTGAGAAAAAAAGTGGATTCATAAGGAATACAACATAATGGAGTTCTTTAGGATACATCAAGGCTAGGGAATTTTGGCTTTGTGAATTTATTGCTGGTTGGGACAATTTGGTCTTTTGGGATGAAGTCATTAGATCGTTGCCCTAAGCTAAGATATCTTAATATTAGGGGCACTCAGGGGATATATCACATTTACCTATTCTCTTTTCATCTTTTTGCTTTGGACACTCGCAAAAATTTGCTCTAACTACTAAAATAAGCTACTCTTGACTGACCATAACATTTTAAAAAGTAGAAGCATTCAATATTGTTAATCCATCTAGGTAAGATTCATCAAGATATCCATAAATGGATTGTTCCCTTCAAGTTGAAGAGAACATGTCATCATGTTTAACTTGAAGGTTAAATAACGCCCTGTTTTCTTGTTTCTCCCTCAAGAGCTGGTTACCTGGTCCATCCTTACTAGTGCTAGTAAACTAGTTGGAATTCACCTTAGAGATATGAAATTTTTTTTTTAAAAAAAAGTAGCAATAAATAAGTCATATATTTCCATCTTCCACATGTTATGATGAAGTGAGACAAGATACGAGTTGATGAGTTATAATATATCTTCTCAAGTAACACAAGAGCAAGGTTGTCAAGCATCCATTTTGTTAAATTACTTCAACTACCTAGTCAAAGATTAAGAAATAGCAAATATGTTTCGTATAGCATATTACCTTTAAATCCATTCCGTTAAAATTATCAAAATGTTACAATATCAATAGCGTCTACCTTCACAAGCTATAAAGATGAGAATCACGTTAACCAGATGATATTGATTCCAATCACTCAAACGGACATTAACTTCACCTGTAACTCATCTTGAAGGAAGTTATGGACAACAAAAGCATTTTTATCTTATCATAATAATGATCACAGTTTCTCATTTCCTTTCCTCTCCGGTGCTTTTTAGTAACAAAGTATCATGAAGCTAAAAACAGACCACCGAACCTCATGGGAATTTGGAAAACAGAGACTGCTCGCAACTTTTACTACAAAAGAGACAATTTTTAGTCAAATTTAATGCATTACTTTACATTTGAACAAAGAATCCATCGCAGAGGAAAAAATTCGGGAGAAACAAGCACGGTAACGTCAATGAGATGAATGAATCCAAAAGGAGTGAAATGAGTGGCTCACCGCTGCTCTGTGGACCCATGATGGAGACGACGGCGTAGGAGAGGCCCAAATCGGCGAGCCGCACAGCCTTGACGAACTGCTCCAGGCCTTCCACGTTGAACACCCGTCACGGTCGATCAGCTGCGTCGTATAGCACTCGTCCCCCATCTCCGATACAAAGAGGCGATCAGAGTGCGACGGGAGCTCGAGGGGAGAGTGCGAATCGAAGTCGGAGGGCGAGAGCTTCGGTGTCCGGAGAGTCCAGAAGGAGTCTTCTTTTCTCCGTCTCTGCGCAATGACGACATTTGGAAGGCCCGTGTTTATACGATCACCATATCAAGCCGACACCGACATGGGATGCCGGAAAATTTTGAAAAGATTGGGATGCGGAGAATCGAGATTCCGGATGAAACAATTGTGGGTTGGGCATCAGTTAATCCATATTTCTTAGTACACCGGTTCCACAATTTCACTCTTCTAAACAAGCTTTGATATAAATAAATATTTCTTTCATATTATTTTTTTTCTACTAGTTGTAATAATGCACATGGATATTAAAATTTATAGATGTAAAATAATTTAATTAAAATATGGATTCTAAAATGATTGAAAACTAATTAATTTATAATCAACTTTGTTTTTTCTAACACGTTAGATTACAATTTCTTCTCTTGGTTTCAAAGTATCTCTTGTACTTCCTCTTAATGGTTCTTAGAGTCGTCACTTTAGATGTTTCTTCTTTTTTTTAATTTTTAGATTCTTTTCTTACCAAATTGGGTGTTCTCCCATGTTTCAAAAGTTAGCAAGAGTGAGTTTCCTTTTGAAAATTCCTAAGGTCCAAATACACTAAGACATCCTTTTTCAAAAGTTCTCAAATTCTTTTCTTGCAAGATACTTCAAAAGCTAACATAAGTGAGCTCTTAAATGCAATCTTTAAACCACCTTTTCTTATCCTCAAATTTTTAGATATGAATGTCTCTTCTATAGAAGTCTAGCATAATTTATATCTACCAAGAAAGAAATTTGACGAGAATTGTTATTAAAATATTTTAATTTTAAAATGGACTGATCTGATTATGCTTATTTTTGAAGTTAGGGTTATAGGGCTATTTTTGAAAATATAAGATTAGGAGTTTTAGCCACTTTGTGTGGTTTAAATTAATAATTAGGAAATTATCTTTTTTAAAATTTTAAATTTAATTAGATTTAAATATCACAATCACAATCATTTAGCCTTTCACTAAAATTTTAAATGCATTTATTAAATTAGAATAACAAATTTAAATTTATTTATTAAATTAAACTAATTTATTAAATTAATTAACATATGTAAAAATAATTTCTCAATCTTACAATTCCAAAAATAACCCTAATCAAATCTCTACTAAAGATTTAAACAAATATTATTATAATAACCCTAAACAAATTGGATTTCTCTGTTAAAATTAGTCATTGCTAGCGGTGGCAACAGTAAAATTAATGACCTCTGGTACATAGAGCTCTTATACAACATTAAGTTACCAAGTGATCCAAAAGTTTAAGATAATAAGTCAATAATATATATATATATATATATATATATATATATATAT
>KE504925.1:412090-449360 GCA_000441515.1 Elaeis oleifera
TATATATATATATAAAGCTTAATAACATTCTTTCTTAATAAAAACAAATTAATAAAATGAACACAAATTGATCCTTTATTGAACTAACCATGGAAAACACATTCCAGTTCATTAGTAACTATTAATTTAATCGCTTTGTGCTATGTTTGCCATATTACCCTAATTCCAACTTGATTGACATGATTCAAGATGTGTTGCTACCTCGATATCAATATAATAAAAATAGTTTCACCTTGAGATATATATTACTAGTTATCATGTGTATGTTTACATGTGGAAATCCAAACAATAATCTATAGTCTAGACAGACTGTAAACTATATATTTTGCAAAGAGTAAAATATTAACGTAGGAGTACGCTCCAGAAAATCCATAGTAAAATGAAGAAAATCAAGAGTAAGATTTTAATAAAATCAAACTTGTGCATAAAGGGTATTGCTAAAGTTACTTTGTTAATAACAAAGCTCAAATTATTCAATGGTTTAGCCATGAGACGATACAACTCGACAAACAAAATATTAGTGGACCAAATACCAATGACACGAAAAGAAATGCATGACCATTGTTAAAGAAGTGACAATATTCACGAGAACAATATTAGTCATCTACAAACTGTTGGAGAGATTGGATATTAGGGGACTTACTGATATATATGTAGACCAACTCTCCTAAATGGTTATGAACACCTAATAAGTGATGAAGAAAACACTTCAAAGATATATATACCCTCTAATTAATAACTCTTACAGGCATTTTATCGGCATTTTCAAATAATTATATGACAACTAATAAATATTTTCTTTCTAGAAAAATTTGATAAACACTTAACCACAGATATTGGTAGGAAAGATTTACATCCAAGACAAAATATTGTATTTTTCGGTACTTCATGGAATAAAGGCTTGATGCCTTTAGAGGAAAAAGGTCCTAGCTCTCGACCCTAAGGCATAAATAACATCAAGATTTGTATTTTTTTGTTTTAAAATCGCTATCCCTTCTGTTTTCTCCTTTCTCTTCATTGTTATCATGGCTTTATATCCAAGAGTAAGCTTTTAGGATGTTGTTGTTATCTATTAGTTGATTTATTTATTGATTGAGTGAAAGGTAAAAAATTGATATGCGAAAATTACAGCAGCAGCAAGTTAAAAAAGCAGAGAGAGAGAGGAGTTACATGATACATCCAATATAGTTATAGACACTAATTACACCCATAGAAGCCGACCAGCAAGCTTGTTGATTGCCCAGACAATAAATAGAGCAAGCATAGAAATAGATACCATCAATCCAAGAGAAAATTGTTATAAAGTCCCCCACTAACTAGATGCGCTTGAAATTATAGATAAAATTTCAAAAAGTTGTGAACAACTAATTTAGATTCGATATTTTAATATAAAGGTACAAGAAATAAGGATACAGATATTTGCACCCCTAAGAAAAGAATCAACAGTCCAAAAACCATATGCATGAACATTCTATAATAACAAGCATAGTTTGTCTATGATAAATACATCATTTGCATTATCATATGGCATATGACATACACATGGAAGGCTTCTTAGTATTAGAGATGTCAACAGATTGGGTCAGCCTGAATAACCTAAAGATCTAACTCGAAAAAAGCTAAGATTCGGCTCATGTTTTAGAGCCTTGGGTTGGGATTAGGGCTTACAAATTAAGGCAATAGTTTCGGTTAGCCTTGCAAAACAAACTTGGTAAAAAATGGTAGAGGTTTGGGGCCTAGCCTGAAAAAATATTAAGCATATTAAGATTTTCTTTTGTACATTTGCTACCTATGCAAAGTCACCCATAATTGGTAGAACTAAATTATCCAAGTTGGCTTGTTCCTTGTAGAAAATCTATAGCATTTTAAATATTATATTATAATCTCCAAGAAAATCCATAAAAATCTTTGAGTAAACAACATAGTGTCAGAACTAGTGTTTGTTATGCCAATATTGTAGATGATGCTAGAATTGATGCACACGAAACTAGAATTATTGTATAGACTACCAATACTAGTGAACAGAAGTTACTATTAATGAGCATGATGATAAACAATGACACTATTTACAGTAAAATCAATTTGGTCGACCAATTTAGTCATGGATTGGCCAATTATTAATTGAATGAATAAGGTTTGGTTGAAATATTACTAGTAATATGTGAACTTGGGAAAATAAAGTTGGCCACTAAGGTCATTCATCTAGGAGGACACCTGGAGGTTTCTTTTCTATAAATTAAGTTAACCTATGGAAAGTTATTTCTAGTAATAGCCTTATAGCCACCATCTCCTTCTTCCATAAAAGTATGAAAATAACTACAAATGCTCACCTTCAACACATTTGATACCACGACCCTACTACGACTGCCAGTTGCCTTCTACCTTATAATCCTACGGAGAGCTTGGTGTGATGGTCTCCCCCTAGGATGCTAGGACCCAAAGCTTGTACTGACATGAAAGATGTTTCCATCATCTATAAATACCACTTCAATTCTGCTCGAAGAGGAAAGGTTTGATTTGGTCCACATAGACCTTGAGTAACCATAGGGCAAAGGTCCAATTTACTTTTACATAAAGGTTGAGTGACCCACAAGTTAGAGGTTCAACTTGCTGACACGTAGAAGTCGAGGGACCATAGAGTGGGAGGTCTCACATGCAAATTTTCAAGTAAATTGTGAAGTTGGTATTAGCATCTTTCTGTCATCAAGGAAGCAACTCAAGTATCGCTTACAACTAAAGGAATTAACTTGCTACTCTCCTTCTAGTGAGATTCGGGTGATAGAGTCAAGTTATTCCTTCCCTTCTTTTCATGATTAATTCTTTCATTGACTTTTGCATTGCAATCAGCATTGTTGAAATTTATTTATTATTTTCCCCATCAATCTCCTTTTATTTCTTTATGTGAGTCGCTTAGCAAATTTTAGGTCTTCTTACTTGAGGTATGAAAAGAACATAAAATTCTCTGGACTCTGGTTGATCTAATACATGATTAATCATAAAGTAAAAATTAAAATTGCATAAGCATTTCCTCATGTCTTCATTGGTGAAGTTAAGTAATTATTTAAAATATTAATTAAAAATAAGTAAATATTTTTGACAATGTTGCCGTAGGTTCCCAGTCGAACCACGATCGACTTGGGGGCAAGGAGAAATATCGGTCTTCAAGATGAAACGATGATCGATACCTACAAACAAGTCCACTTGCTAGAGAGTATTCAGTGGGAGGCCCTCTAACGATCAAGTCAGCCAAGAATTGAGAGCAGAGGAAGGAGAGGAACGGGATGAAACCTGTGGAGAGTATTTCGAAAACTTGAGAGATTCCCCTTCTCTCTTTATAGGTGGAGGGCCGATGGTCATTTCTTGGGGGATAGTAGCTAGTCATTCCATAATCGTATATGCAAAGTCAATGCGTAGTGCTTATTTGTTATTTCTACGATAGCATAATGATTCTGATGATCTTCTGTCTTTACCATAAGATTTAGGAGATTCTCCTTATAGGACGTTCGCTGGCGGTTTCAGGATGGTATAATCTCTGTACTGGATGAAATATATCTTAACCATACAGATCCCATCAGCTAATTCGATCACTATCCAAGGCCAATTACGTATCATTTGCCCCTCCCCACCCCACACTCTCTCTCGAGTCCGAGACTGGCTTCAACTTGGGGAAGGGGTTAAGTCATCTCCTTGATCGAGGGTTATTAATCAAACCTGACTGTCTTTTCCAGCAACGGCAATTGATGAGCTAGTTGAACTTTCGAGGCGTCATGATTTCAGATGCAGTAGGCATGCTGCTTCAAGCCCGTAACTTCTCGCTCTTATTGATGAGTGAATGTATAGGCAAGCAGCATTATTAATACTGATCATGGTGAGCTAATCACCTTCATTAGTTGTGTCGATCCATAGATTTTGAACTTGGCTTGTATTTCTCGCCACGTGTAAGGATTGTG
Source organism: Elaeis oleifera (assembly GCA_000441515.1). Lineage (NCBI taxonomy): Eukaryota > Viridiplantae > Streptophyta > Magnoliopsida > Arecales > Arecaceae > Elaeis > Elaeis oleifera. The sequence goes on from KE504925.1 coordinate 416,041, forward strand.
GGTGCTTGAACGAAGCGTCACTTAATTCAGCTCGCTGTATGCCTTATATGCACTGTCTAACCCTCCTTTCCTCTTACTATTTTTGAAAGAAACTTCTACTTCTTTGGTGATTCCTGTCGGACGCCCTATATCTCCTAGCAATGTTCATTGTGTGTCCTTCGTGGTTCTCCTATCTTCTCCGATGAGCTTCCAAAGAATCTTCTATCATTCTTCCAAACCCTAGGTTAGATATTCTTGATATTTTCTCCTATTCTGGTCTTTTTTTGTCTTTCTTCTGCTCCACTTTTCCCTCTTGTCCTTTATCAGAAAATGTCTGAGACCACCATCTCCATGGTAAGTCACTCTCCCGCCTAATCTTAGGGGGTGAGGGCGTGAGGGTCCACCATAGGCACCTTCTATCTTTCTCTGACTATTCAAAAGTTAGGTCCAATTCCCTCATCGGGCCAAGATGGGTCACATAGATCCACTCTCCTAACGACCTGAAGGCTATTCGCCTTTAATACTAGATTCCCTCTAAGTTATATTTGGAGATCCTTCATCCTAATATGGATCTCAGATCCTCCTCCTGGTCGGTTGGGTCTCTATGAAGAGACACTGAAGGCAAGGTTAAGACTAGTGCTTCACCCCTTATTGTCCAAATATTCATGCATTATAGTATCATTCAGACCCTCCTGGTCCCAAATATCTGGAGATTCATCATTATTTTTTTTATCTTTCTACCTTCTTAGTGAAGTTCGTCCCACCATCTTCTTCTTATGTGCATTCTATACTTTAAAGAAGCACCCACAGGAGAAGGATTGGCAATATCTGTCCTTCAGAAAGAATCATGTTTTGATTTGAGGAGCACCTTCTTCCATTCATGGATGGAAGGAACATTCTTTTTCATCTCCATCGAGCAGTCGAGGAGATTTGATATCTCATGGGGTCAGTCTTGCAAGGTCATGAACTTGGTCCCTAGATTATTCGATGTTGATAACTGCTTATTGAAGACTCTATTTGGTCACGAGGTTTCTCCTCCATAGGAGTCGCTATCGGGGTAGATATTGACAAACACCAGCCTGAGTCATCGCGACCCCCATGTTATGGCTACCTTCCGTCATTGTTTATAGCAGCCCCCAATTTACGTTTCTCTAATTGCATTTCTTTTTATATTGCAGCCATGCAGGTGAATGCTGAGTTCCTCTATAAAGCACACCAAAAGAAGAAGAAGGTCATAGCAATGAGCAAATCTTCATCACGGAGGACTTGGGTCGAGCCCTCTAAGGGTTGTCCTAGGCCGAGCTCAGTAAGGGGGTCAAGCCGCAGCCATAATCTTCCAGAAAGGACAGATGTGGACCCGAGTGCGAATCCATTTCACCCCTCTCTTCTCTTCCTCCTAGGGCCAAAGCTCCTTAAGGGGCCCCTCCTCCATCTTCCACTTCTTTCCTCTATCCGAGGCAGAGGCGAGGCCCGAGGCCCAAGGCCTTTGGGGCTGGTGCTTCTACCCACCTTTCTTTGAGCTTTACATCCTAAAGTGGTGTGTAAAGTTGAATGCTAAAGGGCTCCACAAGCCTCAGGTTGTCAAGGGCCTATTGTGCAGAGTGATCCTCCCTGCTGATCGGGAGGCTTACCAAGGTATAAGCATGCCCATCTATGCATGTGAAGCATTCGAATCTCTCCTCTAGATAAGAGCTTACTGCTTCATTTCTTTTACATTATCAGATCCTCTAGCCTAATCATTGCTTATTTTTTAGATCATCCACCACCAACTTCTTCGATGATGCCATCAAAAGGCTTCAGAGAATCTTGGTAGATGCGGAGAAGATGGCTAATGAGGGGAGGCAAAGCTAGCCAAAGAGATGACCAGGTTCGAGGAGAAGCTGGTCTGGATGATGGAGCGATCCAAAAGCATAGAGGACAAGCTCTAGGTTTCCCTCTTCGAGCATGAGAGGGAGAAGATGCTGGAGGGGAGGTTGCCAAGCTGAAGGGCCTCCTAGCCTCAAAGAATGAGGCTTTGAAATTGAAAGTTGTCGACCTCAAAGACAAGCTTCTAGAGGCCGAGAAGAAGGCCTCAAGGGCAGTCAAGGAGTACCTAATCTCGAATCGTGATTAGGAGGATCTAGCCGCATATTATTCTAAGGCTTACAGATAGGGCTTCGAAGACTGTCGTGCCATTATAGGGATTTTTTTCGGATATCGACTTTGACATCATTGATGAGGATGCAACCTCTCCTATCTCCAACCTTCCCACCACATCTGAGGAGCCAACCATGGGAGCCAATCCATCAACCATGGTGAGTGCTTCCCAAGGGCTAGAGGTTAATGTGCCCATTGTAGGGAAAGAACCTTCAATCAATGCTCTAGCAGATAATGTTGCTGCTCTAATCGATTTTTAGCTTCTTGAAGATCTTTATTTTCTTCCTTTTCTTTTCTTTAAGGTCTGTGGACTCTTATTTTGTTGTCGACTTCAACTGAATTTATGTACAAATAATTTTGAAATGAAATGGAACATTTTATTTACCTCTTTCTTTCACCTTTCCCTGCATCTCTTGCATATTTTATGCTTTGGGCCGAGTGGTGAAGATTTGACTTCATCTAGCTTTTTGGATAAGTTGGTTATAGGATAGCACTGGTAAGTTCCAGGATGATGCCTTGCACTGGGCATCCTTCATCCTTAAATATTCCCACTCCAACATTTGTTTGGAAGTGTAGGCTTCTAGAGTGGCATGTGGAAAATCTAAAATCTCATCCAATTATGAATGGTCAAAATTTGGGTTTCAGCTCTATCCTTCTCCACTGGCTTAGGAATACTGCTCCCTAAGTTGGGCCTACATGGCTTTAGGATCTCCCTCACCCAGATGGTCGAGTTTTAGAGTTCGGCTCTGCCCATTTTCACATGAGTCTAGATATACTGATCCTCAAGTTGGGCCTCCCTAGCCTTGGGCCTTTCATTATATCAAGCAGTCGAAGTAGGGCTTTAGCTCTGCCTACTTCTGAGTAAGCTCAGATATATTGACACTAAGGTCGGCCCTCTCTAGCCTTTGGACTTTTCTTTGTCGAGTGGCCGAAGTGGTGCTTCAACTCTACCCGCTTCCAAGTGAGCTCAGGTGTATTGACTTTGTGGTTGTACCTCGTTGGCCTTGGGTCTTTCTTAAAGTTGAGTGGTTGAACTAGAGTATTGACTTTGCTTATTTTGAGTGAGCTCAGATGTATCGACCTTAAGGTTGGGCCTCCTTGGCCTTGGGTCTTTCTTTATATCGAGGGGCTAAAGTGGGGCTTCGACTTTGCCTATCTTTGAGTGACCTCGAGTGTATCAACCTTGAGATTGGGCCTCCCTGACCTTTGGTATTTGCACATCATGTGACCAATTGTCCACAGCAAGCACTTTTCATGTGAGTGGGACCTTTTCTATAGGCATCCAAGTGGCAAAGTCAGTAGGCTCCTAGGTGTATGACTTCTTCTATTTGGTAAGGTCCTTCCTAGTTTGGTGAGAATTTTTCTTATTTTTAGAATTGTGACACTTTTGTTCTCCTGAGTACTGAGTCGTCGTAGTGAAATACCTTCCCTTCGATGCGGGCATTATAGTAGTGTGCCATTCTTTGCTAATAAGTCACCATCTAAATCTGGGCACACTCTCGTGCTTCCTCTAGAAGGGTCAGATTGGTCCGCAGTTACTTCGAGTTATTATGTTCATCAAATTTTTCACTTTAGAGGATGACAAACCGATCTCCATAAATATGACAACCTCTATCCCTAACGTGATGTTGAATGGCATCTCTCTAGTGGGAGTCCTTTAGGTGGTTTCATAGGCCCACAGCATATTACATAGCTTATTTGCCTATGAACCTTTAGCCTAGTCCAATCTCATCTTTAGCTCCTACAAAGGGTCTTATTCATTGCCTTGGCTTCCCCATTGGCCTATGGGTAGGCCACTGAGATAAGGCAGTGCACGATACCGAATTTGTTGTAGAACTCCTTAAAATGGATGTTATCGAATTTTTATCCATTATCCATAATTACAACTACGGCAAACCAAAACGGCAAAGGGCTACGAAGTGTTACGAAGTGCTAATCGACGTTAGTGCGATGCAGGGTTGGTGCTGCACATTGGCATGCCATTGACATTGGTCACATCTTTGCACGAGATCGACGGCATCTTGCTGTAAAGTTGGCTAGTGATACTCTTGTCAAAGGATCTTATATGCTAACAACCCACTCTCTAAGTGATTATTACAGATTTCTTCATGTACTTCTTATAGTGCAAAATCAACCTTGGAAGATTGTAGGCATCTCAATAGCAGCATGGCGAAAGATCTTCTGTAGAGTTTATCTTCATACAGAAGAAAATGGGAGACCCTTTATAATAGTTTTCTCACTTCATCCTGATTTGATGGTAGCTTTCCATGATGCAGGTAATCTATAGTCGGGTCTATCCAATTTGGTTCATGTTCCACCTACATTATCGATGTAGGTTTTTGGATGCTGGGTCTACTCAATACTTCAAAGTATGCAGCCTAATGTAGTGAACTTTGAAAGCAAGTCGACTCTGGAGTTCTCCACTCTTGAGATTTGTTCTATATTGCAGCTTGATAGTTTCTTCACCTTTTGTAGGTATTTGATCATGCTCGGTTCACCTGCCTCGTATTGTCCTCGCACCTGTCTGCTACATTGTAGGCTTTTAGCTGTTGGACTCTAAACTTCTTTGTGATTCTAATTCTCATAATGGGGGCTTCGTATTATGCCTTATTGTTAGAGGTTTGAAATTTGAATCTTAGTGCATATTTCATAATTATTCCTTCTGGATAGGTGAGGATGAGGCTGGCTTCATATCCGATTGAGTTAGAAGATCCATCAATATACAAGACCCAACTACCTTTAGAACTTTCTCCTTTTTATCCACACCAAGTTGTCTCTTTCTTGAGAATGGTGCATTTGAGGATAAAATCAGCAAGCACCTATGCTTTGACTATCAAACGAGATTGATATTTGATCTCAAATTTTTCGAGCTCCACTGCCCACTTTGTGAGCCAGCTTGAGGTATTCGACCTATAGAGGACCAGCTTCATAAGCTGATTCATCAGCACTACTATCGGATAAGCTTGAAATAGGGGCACAGCTTTTTGTAGAAGTTGTCAGGGCATTAACCATCTTTCTAACCGAGAGCACCTTATCTTGGTATCTTGAAGAACTATGCTTATATAATAGATGGGCTTCTATAGCCTACTTTCTTCACGAACCAAAATTGAACTTATAGCATTAAAGGAATAAAGAGGTCTAGATATATATTTCTTCTGGTTTCGATTTGTTGAGGGGAGGAGAACCCATATACTCCTTCAATTCGTTGAAAGTAGTTTGGCATTCTCCAATCCAATGAAATTTCTTGACATGCTTCATGGTCTTGAAAAATGGGAGATACCTTTCTGTCAATCTAATTGACATCGGTTGAGAGCAATTATTTATCCAGTTAAGCATTGTACCTCTTTGATCGTCTTTGGTGGCTCATCCCTTGTAGGGTTTGGATTTTCTCAAAATTGGCTTCTATCCTCCATTATGATACCATGAAGATGAGAAACTTACTGCATCTCATATCAAATATACACTTGTTGGGGTTCAGCTTTATCTAATATTGTCAAAGGGTTGTGAAGGTCTTCATGAGATCAGTTATGTGATTCTCAATCTTTTGACTTTTAACAAACATATCATCAACGTATATCTCTATGTTCCTCTCGATTTGGTCATGAAAGAGCTTGTTCACCAATCTTTGGTAAGTGGCTCTGGCATTCTTCAAGCCAAATAGCATGACCTGATAACAAAAAGATCATTATTAGTAATAAAAGCAGTCTTCTCTTTGTCCTCGAGTATCATCCTGATTTGATTGTATCCTAAGAAAGCATCCATGAACATAAAGAGACAATGGCTGGAGGTTGCATCAATGAGTTAATCAATCTAAAGCAAGATGAACCTATCCTTAGGATAGGCCTTATTAAGATCAGTGAAGTCGATGCAAATCCATTACTTTCTATTTATCTTTTTCACCAGCACTACATTGACTCGCCACTCTGGGTAGTTGACTTTCTGGATGAAGCCTGCTTCTAGAAGTTTGCTCACTTCATCTTTAATAATCTTCTGACACTCAAGGGTGAAATTTCTTTTCTTCTATCGAATTGGCTGGTGTTTTGGGTTCGTGTTCGGCCAATGCACCATCACTTCGAGGTCTATCCCTCACATGTTTGTGGCCAACCATATGACGATGTCAGTATTCTCTTGGAGGAATGAGACAAGCCGCACTCAGATTTATCCTCCCAATTGTGAGCTGATGTAAATGACTCTAGCTAGGTCTCGTCTCTTAATGGGATTGTAGATAGCTCTTCAACTGGTCCTCCCCACTGTTCTTCCGATCAACCTAAGATGGTATTGTATGCTAATGGGATCTTGACCACCAAAATTTAATCAGCACAATTAACTATCGAGGTTCTTACCTAGCTATGACCAGTAGAGTTATAATCCCTTCTATGGGAATGAGTCCTTAGTGAAGTTAATTAGGGGTGAATCTAATTTCTGCAGCTGGCTAGTAGATAGATTCACCTCACAAAAACTATCATAAATAAATATCAGCTAAGCTTTTATTATCTACTAAAATATAATATATATCATAGTTTGCAATCGTGAGTGATACAACCACTACATCATCATATAGAAATCAAACCCCAATCAGCTTATTGTTAGAAAGGTGATAACATCCTTAGTCTTTGGCTTCTTATGTGCCAAGACTCCTTCTGCTCGGTCAAGGCCTTGAGGGGTTCCATCCTACCATTCGCCTGTGATCATATTGATGATGCCAATAGTGTGATGGTTCTCGATATTCTCCTTGAAAAGCATAGGCTTATTTCAAGCTTCCTCTCGTCCACACCATGGCTCAACATATCTGCTGAGCCATGCTCAACGAATGAAAATTTCAATCTCATTCTTTAGCTACAGGCACTCCTTTGTATCATGCCTATGATCTTTATAGAAGTAGTGATTCTTCTTTGGGTCCCTCTCATAAGATAGGGACCTCACCTACTCTAAGGGGTGCAGTTCTTTCTTGACTTCCATTAGGATTTGCGCTCTTGGGGCATTAAGAGGAGTACCTTTCAAACCTCCTTGGTGGATTTAGAGATCGATGCCTTCAAGGTGTTCTTGATCATCTAGACCTTCTTCCTTCATGACGCATGATTTTATGGGGCAAGTCATATTGTTCCTTACTCCATGCCCTCTTTTTCCCACTAGCACCCTTCAAAGGCTTATCATGGGTGTTCATAGCCTCTTTGGCATTTGTGTACTTTTCTGCCCAAGCTAACATTTCGGCAAAATTCTTGGGATACTTATTTTTTAAAGAAAAAAAGAGTCGACTTTTGTAGAGTTCACCTTTCATCATCGAAATGGTGATCGACTGGTCCAAATCCCAGACTTCCAGAAATGCCATGTTGAAATGACTTACATAATCTCAGAGGAATTTCTCCTCAATTTGTTTAAGGCCACAAATGAGTCTGACCTCCCAATGTCGCCTCTGGCTATTAATAAAGTGCATAGCAAATTGATAGCTAAGCTGATCGAATGAGTGGATTATACAAGATGGAGATCAAAGTACCATAACCTAGTGGCCTTTCAGAGGGTCAAAGGGAATGCCTTGCACAGAGTGGCATTGAAGGCACCGTGGAGTAGCATCAGGGATCTATAACTCTCCAACTGGTGATTGAGTTGAAGGACTCATCATAGGGCTCCAATTGGGGGACCTTAAACTGCAGGAGGAGTGGTTCATCTATTATCTTCTAGTTAAATGACAGATCCATATGGAACTTGGAATTGCCAGCATGAGCATGCCCCTTCAGGACTTCAATGGTATCTCTTGGAGCATTCTTTTGAGATTATCTCTTCGAAGTGGATGCCACTTCGAAGGTCAAGGAGAGGCCCACATCCACATAGAATCTCCATTTGAATGGGGGTGGGAGAGCACCTTTGTTGGCCAAGCCAAGCTTTGACAGTAGAGTTGAAGAGTGTCAGCATTGTGCTCACCCTGGTCTGACCACCTGGTCTGGGAGCATCCTTGTTGGGTTTGACCTGGGCTACTGATCCAATCATGGTTAGCAGGTTAGGCCTGTCCCCGATTGCATGGACTAGATTGTTGGCTGAGTCGGAGGCGAACCATTGAGAGATTGCTCCAATGGTGGGTGCTCCGAGGCCAGCTATTTCATTTTCTAGATCATGGCCTGGACTTGTTGGGCCATGTGATTGAATAGTTTTGGAGTGACAGTGACGAATGACGATTGCACCCAGTATGGACTTCACAGGGATGCGTTGGAGTGGCAGGAGGTGTTAGATATCCTGCGGCATGAAGCATTCGACGCTCCTCTTCAAGACTTCATCATTATAGACTCTTCCTTCTAAGATCAAGGGACAGTCTTTCTTCTAGCGCCAATCTGTTGTCGTATGTTCCAAATTAAATCAAGATCAACTCGATGGCAAAAGAAATACTAATCTTCAAGATGAGGACCATAATCGATACCTGCAAACAAGTCTACTTGTCGAAGAGTGTCCGATGGGGGCCCCTCCAACAGTCAAGTCAATCGAGAATTGAGAATAGAGGAAGGAAGAGGAATGGGATGAAATCTATGGGGAGTGTTTCAAAGACTTACCTGAGAGATTTTCTTTCTCCTCTCTTTATAAACAAAGGGTCGATGGCCATTCCTTAGGGCAGATAGTAGCTAGCTATTCCATAACCATATATGTAGGGTCAATGCATAGTACTTATTTTGTTATTCCTGCAATGGCACAACGATCCTAATGATCTTCTACGGATTATTCTTGCGGGGCATCCGCAGGTGATTTGGGATAGCTCAATCTCGATACTGAACGAAAGATATCATAACCGTACAGGCCACGTCAGCCCTAGCCGCAACTAGTTCAATCACTATCCGAGGTCAGTTCCATATCAAATGCCATTGCCGAGGAACCAAATGATTAGTTTGTGTGGCTTCTAATATTAACTAGGTGGGCAGCTTCAAAATTGCTCGAAAAGGGCAATCTATTGGCTCGCAAAACACCTAGCGAGCAAAAATATTGATTTTCTTTCTAATTTAGAATGGCCAATTAATCAAGAAAGATTAATAAGTTGTTCTATATGGACAAGAATTAATGGGCATGATCAACTTTTACATTAAATCATGAGCCTACCAATCCTTTGCTGGACTAGGTACATCATTTGTTCCCTAGAGAGAAGGTAGTGTAATTCCACTTTTAGCTTTGATCTTCAAGTAAGCAAGGCCTCCCTATTTATCAATATCATTTATTATCTTCAATAAAAGACTCTGCCTTTCCTTTCCAATATGTTAACAACAATTTTTTATTCCAGAATTTGAGCCAAGCTAGGAGATGTCAGCTTAACCACTAGGTTAATAGCTACATTATCAGCTCTAAATTCAGACCGCTGCTGCTTGATGAGGTTATCAAGTTCTGGCCGTGAAGGTCAGAAATTTTGAAATAGAAAATTATCCTTGAAAATTTAATTGGCATCTCAACTTGTAAATAGGGACTCAATAGGTGACTAATGGGATGAGATTGCCCCAACTTGCCAACTTGAAGAGAGAAGGAATCTGTCTAACTTGGCTACGAAGATGTCCCTCTTTGAAGGGTATGAGACTAAGTAAGCCTACTTCCAATGATTGGCATGGCTACATATAGGAGTATGCACAGTTCAGTTCAAACTAGTTTTGGATCAATTTTTTGAAACCGAACTAACTTGAATTGATTTTCTAAAACCAAAATCGAAACCTAATCGACCATATAGAAAATCAATTTGGTTTATCAAGTTCTAAGCTATTAAGCTTATGTCAAATAGGCGGCTTATGGGCTTATGGGATGCACTAAATGAGCAATTTATAAAATAAGCTAAATGGGCTAAATATAAAAGTAATGAAGCGATGAGGCTAGAGTGAGTAAGTGAGTGTGTGTGTGTATAGGTAGATAGATAGAGAGAGAGAGCCAAGACTATAATAAGGTAGAACAAATTTGGATTTAGATCTAGTCAAATCAAAATTCTACAATGGGGATCCTATACCAATGATTCAAACTATTGAATGTGATCTACTACATGAAAACTACTTGCATACCAAAACTCATGGGATTTGGAAACTTCTAGTCTATTGATCAAATAGTCAAAAATTGGATAAATTAGATGCATTTTTGGATCACTTGATGCATAGGCTAGGAGTCTCTGAATCATATGATTTTTATGTAGAAGTAGTTTTGAGATAATAAATCACATCCAATAACTTGGATCATCGATATAGAATCTTCATTATCTAATTTTGATCAGATCAGATTTGAGCCTAAATTCGATCGATCTTATCTAAGTCTATCTATATATACACATACATACATCCACAGGTCGATTCGGTTTAAATCAAGTTTTTCAAAATTGAAATCAAAATCAAGCTTTTTTTATTACTAAATTTTAACTAAACGGGATCGAATCTAAAAAAGCCGAACCAAAATTTTGTGGTTTGATTGATTTGCTTGCACATTGCTAGCTATAAGACCAAGATCTACTATGAAGCTATTGAACCATTGCAAAGTGAAGCATAAATAATTTAAGTCACTTGGATTTTGACCAATTTGATCTGGACCATGACATGAATAGGCTGCAAAAATAGCCATTAGAATTAAGATTTTGTCTCTTGTTGTTTGAGTAGCATATATAATTTTATTAACTGGCATTGCATGGCTTCTTTTTACATCAGTATGCCTTCAAGAAGGACCATATATTTAAGTTGGAGAGAGGTGATGGAGCTAGTGGGTTGAGTCACATACAAGGTCCACCAAACCACCTCCAACTGTTCAATTCAGAGTATTTCAAACTATACTAGTAAACGATCGAGATGATTCCAATGTTCGAAACAAGAAACTGATGAGGAGGGAAAGAGGGAGAAGGAAAAAGACGAAGAGAAAGAGGAGAGGGAAGGAGAGAGAGGCCACCAAAGAGTAGCAGGATCGTTGCTAAGCTCGATGGAAGCCAAAGGAGGGCGAAACAAGGGAAGAACAGGGAGAGGTGCCTGTTGGAGGCCTCCAAAGGGCCATCGATGCTGTCGCACCGCTGTTGAGGCTGGTGAAGGTCAAAAGAAGGGCTCCATTCTCATTTCAATCAATAGGGGCTTCAAATCTTATTTCGTATTTTTTAGTTTATTGGGTGAAATCGGCAACACAATTGTCGACTTCAATTAAAAAATTCACAAAAAAAAAGATGGTGAAGTTGGCAACCGTCCAATAAATCACAAAAAAAAGAAGAAGCAAGGGCTGAAGATCCTATTTCGATCGGAAAGAGAGTACATGGTGTTAGAAATATGTCTCAAAATTTGGTCTACATTGAGTCCACAGTGAGGTCCAGGACGACGAACGGAGTCCAACGAGCTCAAGAACAATCCAAACGGAGTCCAGACGGAGAAGATACATGCGAAAGAAGATCGGAGCAAACGGCATGGCGCACGAGGAGGCGGAGGCCGGTGGTGGCTGGCGGTGGTGCGGTTGGGCCTGACGGAGACACGCGCATGCAGGCGCGCGTGGCCCAGCATGCGAGCGAGCCCAATGCGGGCATGCACGTGGCCGGCCCAGCACGCGTGGGCGCCCAGGCCCAGTGCTCCTATGTGGTCCACCGTGGACCGCAGGGCGCTGGCGGTCCATGGGGCCGCATGGATCGAACACGCGGTCCACGCACGGTCCAGATGATTTTTGCACAATCCGACGGTCCAAATTGCAGCTGATCATGATCGGACGGCTCTAATGCGAGCCGGTCACGATCGGACGGCCACTGATGATTCTAGGCTTGATTGGGACGCTATTTCCTAGTGTAACAGTGTTTAAAATTCTGAAGTCTATAAAACTCTGATTGACGAGCCGTTAGTTGCGTTGAGAAGCTGGTGACGTCTTGGAGGTGCCAAAAAGCTTCAAAAGAGATTTCAAAGAGCTTTTGTGAGAGTTTTGGGACTTCTTGTTGAGAGACTTTTGTATAAAGGTTGAGTGGTGAGTTTCTCTTGTATTGATTTTATTTTATTCTCTCATAGTGAAGCTTACACGTCCCGTGAAAGTAGGCTTGAGGTCAATCCATGTATTTACATTATATTTTTTATTTTATTTTTCTTTCTTCCTGCTCACTGTATGGTATTGGATCTTGCGCAACACGTAGAGCCCTCCTCCGACCTTCACCGACCTCAACAGCCTCGACGGCCTCCATAGCCTGCTCTTCCTCTCCATCCCTCGCTTGGTCCTCCTCTCACTACCACCAAGCTCAACAGCAGCTGGCCTATCCTCCAATGATCTCCAGAGACCGTCTCCCTCTTTCTCTCATTCCCTCCCCTCCTCTCTCTTTTCTCTCACATTCTCCCTCTACTATCTCTCTATGCCGGTTCAAATTTAGTGTAGAACAGTACAGGAGCATATCGAACAATATCGCCAGTCGATCAATCGGGGCTCTACTACTAGCATAGCAAATCTTGGTCACATATGTTTGTCTCAATTGAGACTCAAGAGGGAAAATTGATGATTTAGTTTATTAAAATCCCCTTGAGGGTAATATAGATATTTAGCAGAGCAATAACATACAATATAAAGTGCAAATCCGGGACTTTCCTGTCTACTTAACCTAACCTCTAAGAACCAGACATATTTTGTTAAAAATGGGACCAAAGCTGGATTCAAAGCAAAGTAAGGGATCATCGTGTCAAAATCTCATATATGAAAGATATACATACACCAAAGAATTGACTAACATTTAGTGAATAAAATAGAGTATTCAGCCAAAGATCACATACATTGTTATCAATCTACCTGACAGAAACTGCTCCTTGTTTGACAAGCATAGCAAGTCAATGACTTTAAAACATGCTTATATGAACTAAAGAAGAAACAAATCAAATAAAACCACCACTGTAGTGGCATAACACAGACAGGAAGGAAAATGAAAATCAAATACCATGAAAAAGGATTACAAATTATGATATGACATCAAATATGCAAATAGCTTACTAGCACAGAAAGAGACCAGTACAAAAATGGTAAGCTGTGTACAAGATACATATACCAATGCTTAAGCACAGATAAATTACAAATACATAGAAGTAGGAAGATAACATTCAAGATGATATAACACAAACAAGAATTAAAATGAAAAGCATAAAAAATGTGAAAAGTTTACAAAGCATATAGGAGTAAGGATATGGCATCCAAATATGCAGATAGGTTACAAGAATAAATGGTAAAAATATACTAGAACCAGAAAAGAAAGTATGCATGACAAACATAATTCATGCATATAGTCTTGTAATAGTGAGAATGCAGATAATGCGAATAGATTAGAATTATATAGAAGAAACAAGATGGCATTGAAGTGTGTGACATACAAATAGACCTGATACCAAAAAGGTAAGCTGCGACCAAGACTTCCCTCCAATATGCATCTGAAGAAGCCTGATGCAAGAGCCATCTGTTCCTCTAATTCTGAGTGACATTTTGTGAACAAATATTTTCCAGATAACGTACATTTTGTAAACAAATAATTTGAAAATACAATCTAATGCTGCAAGAACCTGTACTCCAGGTATACTGTCGCAGTTATCAAATGATTCCTTACCCATGCTGAAAGAATCTATCTTCTGTTTCAGATATTTCTATGTACATCTTTAACCAGTATGTTGGTAATGTGTGGGGAAAAACTCTTGGGCTTATTGATTTGCCAACCACTAAAAAAACCATCAAAGAATTTGAAAATAGGCTTACCTTAATCATATGATCTTGCAAATATGGAGAGCTGTTAAGAAGGCAAACAAAAAAAAATCAAAGAAAGATTTTTGTTATTAATGTCCATTTCAGGCATAGCTTAACCAAACAAACTCTTTGTAACATTACTCCATCTCCACTCAAGCACTTCAATTTCCAGGGGAAAAAAGAAGGCTGTGAGCATAATTGATATTCTGGAGAAATAACCAAATTACATCATGGAGATCAAATGAACGAAATGACTAACCTTGGCATACTCCCATATTCCAAATGGAATTCTAAAGAAATCTTCTTGGTGAGGCCAAACCCTGCTAGAACTAACAAGTCTGTTAACCTCACTCTCTTCCTCCTCATCATCAATCTGGCCCAAATTATGCACAGTACTATCATCAGAAACTTATCATGTATGCTTAAAGATGGCTCTTTTGCATAGCAAAAGAAGCTGACGTCGCTCATGAACTTGTCAAGTGAAAATTAAGGTGATCAACAAACAGAAAGCAGAAAGAATAAAACAGAACATATATAACAAAATTTTCAAAAGGAGAAGTGCTATACTACAAAAAGTTTCCCATACTGATGTGCCACAGGCATGAGACAACCCCCATGAATCGCCCTACTTGCACCAATCCATGGTACCATATGCAAGAGAATTTTTTTGTACTGAGCAGGCCCCGACAGCATCGATCTTTCCCAAAAATGCACAAAACTAAATAACAGAAGTAGAATAAAACAAACAGAAACCTAAATATTAAAAATACATAACAGAGATGAGAGAAAATTTAAACTATTAAAAGTAAAAAGAAAGATCAAATGTACACAGAAGATAAAAGTGAAACAAGATAAAGTTTTAAAAGGAGACGCAATATGGTACACCAATCTACATTGCAAATGGTTCTCTCACATTAGCATGGCGCTGCATGGTAATATTATTATCTGAACAAATTCTCAGAAATTGCATCAGCCTCCCTTAATTGCACTAATTCCCTTCGACTATGTTGCATAAGGTACTTTTTCTTATGATTGAGTGGCATCCAAATCATTCTCTTTTAAAAAGTTAAGGATTAAAATAAAATTCAAAACAAATATGAGAAAAAAACACAAAATAGAAATATGAGAACAAATAACTTTTGAAAGTGTAAAATAAAGAAGAAATATAAACAGAACATACAGGTGATACCAAATAAAACATAATGTAAACAAAAGTCTTCTAAAGAGATGCTCCAAGGAACACCACTATATCATGTAAGAAGTTTCTTAAGTCCACATGGTAATGGCAATGGCAAATTATTGTTTGACCAACCCCAAGAAATTGCATTAGCTTCCCTGAATCGCACCAATTCCCCTCAACCATGTGACAAAAGGAACTACTATGATCGAGCTGCATCCATATTATTCTCAGCATTGCCCCTTTCATAAAATATACAAAAACTAAATAACAAAATAGAATAAAACAAACAGAAAAATGCATAAACACCTAACAAAAATAAGAGAAAAAGATAAACTAAACATTGAAATTAAAAAGAAAGATAAAGTATGAACAAAAGATAAAAGTGAAGCAAAGAATATGAAATTCTTAAACAGAGAAATGCGATAGGGCACACCACTCTATCATATAAAATGTTCCCTTATGTTAGCATGCATGGTAAGATTGTTATTTGACCAACCTCTCAGAAATTGCACCAGCCTTGCTTTATAGCCTAAACTCCCTTCAACCATA
Organism: Elaeis oleifera; assembly: GCA_000441515.1. Classification (NCBI taxonomy): domain Eukaryota; kingdom Viridiplantae; phylum Streptophyta; class Magnoliopsida; order Arecales; family Arecaceae; genus Elaeis; species Elaeis oleifera. The sequence goes on from KE504925.1 coordinate 431,543, forward strand.
TGATATCAGGAACTTTTCTTATGACTGAGTGGCACCCAAAGTATTCTGTTCAAAAATTTATGGAAAAATAAAATTCCAGACAAACATGAGAAACCCATTACAGAAATAAAGAATAGAAAATTTTTTGGAACTAAAAATAAGGAATATGAACAGAACAAACAAGAAAATAAAAATATAATATAAAACCAAAGTCTTAGAAAGAGAAATGCTATAAGGCACACCAATCTATCATATAAAAAGTTTCCTTAGATCAACATAATAATGGTGTGGCATATTGTTATTTGACCAACCTGAAAGAAATTGCACTAGCCACTTTGAATTGCCCCAACTTCCCTCAACCATGAGGCATAAGGAATGGCTCCTATAATTGAGCACCACCTAAATCATTCTCAGCATTACAATTTCACAAAAATGTACAAACTAAATAACAGAAGAAGCATAAAACAATAGAAACCAATATACAGAACTACATAATAGAAATCTAAAAAAAACAGAGATATAAACTAAACTATTGAAATTAAAACAAAGATAAATATAAACATAAGATAAAAGTAAAGCAAAATAAAACAAAATATAAAAACTAACATAAAAGGAGATGCTATAGGGAACGACACTCTACCATATAAAAGCTCCCTTATGTCGATGTGGCATTGCATGGTAATATTACTATTTGACCAACCTCTCAGAAATTGCACCAGCCTGCCTTAATGACACCAATTCCTCTCAACCATCTGGCATAAGGAACTTTTTCTTATGATTTAGTGGCACCCCAAGCACCTTCTTTGAAAAGTTAAGAAAAAATCCAGATAAATGTGATAAATGCATAATAAATATAAAAGAACAGATAACTTTTGAGAGTAAAATATAAAGAAGAAATATAAACAGAACATACAAATGGAACGTAATAACAACATAAAGAAAGAGAAATACTATAAGGCACACCTCTGTACCACATGAAAAGTATCCTTACATCAACGTGGCAATGGCACAACATATGAACATATTATTACTTGACCAACGACTCAAAAATTGCACTAGCCATCTTGAATCGCACCAATTCCCCTCAACCATGTGGTATAAGGAACTTTCCCATGATTGAGCATCACCCAAATCATTCTCGGCAATACTCCTCGACAAAAATTGTGAAAACTAAGTCACAAAAGTATAATAAAACAAAGAAAAAAATGCAATATATGCAAACACATAACAGAAATAAGAAAAGAGATAAACTAAACTATTGAAAGTAAAAAGGAGAGAAAATATAAATAAAAGATAAAAATGAAATAGAATATAATCAAAGTCTTAAAAGAGAAACACTACAGGGCACACCACTCTATCAAATAAAAAAATTTCCAAACGTCAACAAGGCATTGCATGGGAATTTAGTCATTCAACTAACTGCTCTGAATGCATCAGTTCCCCTCAAACATGTGGCATAAGGAACTTTTCTTATGATAAGTGGCACACAAAGCATTCACTTTCAGAATACTATGGAAAAAATAAATTGCAAACAAAAATGAGAAACTCATAATAGCATAGTTCTCCGAACCATCTCAAACTAGATAGTTCGGGATGTTTCGAACTGTATCTGCTTCAAATCGGGGTAGTTTGACCTTTCAAATCGAAATATTGGATGAGGGAGAGGGAAAGAGAGGAAAACAGAGAGATAGGAGGGAGGGAAAGAGGGGAGAATACCGTCGGAGTGCCAACGATGGCCTGCCGAGGCAGCTGGAGGGCCGCGGAGACCTCCACAGCTCCATATTATCCAATAGGATATTTAATTAAGAGAGATAGAGAGAGGGAGATCAAGAATATCGGAAGGAGGCGCAGCCAGTGAAGAGACCGCCATGGTCATCGAATAGTAGAAGAGATGTGGGTGGAGCCACGGTTGTGAAATCGGGGCGACAACTTCTATTCATCGAATTTTTTTAAACGATGATGAATAGTGAAATCGATAATGGATTTACTGACTTTACTGTTTCAGAAATTTTTTAAAAAATCAAAGAAAGTGAAGCTGATAAATACATTGCCAACTTCACTATGGCCGAGATTTTTAAAAAATCTCATGAAACAGGAATGATCGTTTCTATTTCATATGAGATGTAAGCCACAATTTCACTGTTCGATGGCTACGATGGCTAGCAAGAGGCCCTCCAACAGTCTCTCCTTCGGCTTCCCTCCTCATTTAATTCTCTGCCTCTCTTTCTATCTCTCTTTCTTTCTCTTAGCCGCGATTTGATGAAGGAAGTAGAGGCCTCAATGGCCCTCCAAACACATTTGTAGCCCATCTGTGGCCACTGCCGGTGTCTCCTCCAGCCATCCTCTCCCTCTGTCTCCTCTTTCTCTCCTTTTTTTCTCCCCAGTTTCTTCTTTGCTTCTATATTGATTCACGCTGGTTCAATCCAATATGGATTCATACCGACTCGTACTATCGACCGACCGGCATAGATTCAGATATCAATTTCACGGATTTGGCATAATAGAATAAAAGTGAAGATAATTTTGAAATAAAAAAAATATAAACAAAACAAGCAGGGAAGGAAAAAGACTATAAAATCAAAATCTTAGGAAAAAAGCTATATGGCTCACACTTATCCTGTAGAAAAGTTGCCTCATGCCAACATGGAAATATCATGGCATATCGTTATTTAACCAACCCCGTAGAAATTGCACTAGCCATCTTAAATCGCACCAATTTCCCTCAACCATGTGGCATAAGGAACTTCTCCTATGATTGAGCGGCACCAAAATCGTTCTCAACATTACTCTTCCACAAAAATATACAAAACCAAAAAAAAAAAGGAGAATAAAACAAACAGAAACTTGAACATATAGAAACACATAATAGAAATAAGAGAAGAGATCAATCAAACTATTGGAAGTAAAAAGAAGATAAATATGAACAGGAGATAAAAGTAAACAAAAATTAAACCAAAGTATAAAAAAGAAATGCTATAGGGCACGATAATCTACCATATAAAAAGTTCTTTTATGTCAACAAGGCATTGCATGGTAATGTTGTTATTTGACCAACCTCTCAGAGATTGCATCAGCCTCCCTTCATCCCACCAATTCCCCTAAACCATGTGGCATAAGTAACTTTTCTTATGATAGGGCAGCACCCAAGAATTTTCTTGAAAAATTAAGGAAAAAAATTCCAGACAAATATGACAAACACACAATAGGTACCAAAGAACAAATAACTTTAAAAACAAAATCTAAAAAAGAAATATAAACAAAACATACGAGTGAAACAAACTAAAAATATAATATAAAATCAGACTTAAAAGGAGAACTGCTATAATGCTCTAAGGCGCATCTACAAGAAAGTTCCTTTACATGAATATGGCAATGGCGTGGTATATTATTACTTGACCAAATCCTCAAAAATCGCGCAAGCCACCTTGAATCGCATAAATTCCCCTCAAACATGTAGCATAAGGAACTTCTCCAATGATGGAGCATCAGCCAAATCATTATCAACATTACTCTTCCAAAAAAATACAAAACTAAATTACAAAAGTAGAATAAAACAAAGAAAAATGGAATATGTGGACACATATAATAGAAATAAGAGAAGAGACAAAACAATAAACTACTGAAAGTGAAAAGAAAAAATGAAATATAAAAAAGAGAAAAGTGAAACAAAATAAAAGTAAAATATAAAATCAAAGTCTTAAAAAGAGAATTGCTATAGAGCACACCACTCTTATCATATAAAAAGTTCCCTTATGTCAATTAACCAACCCCTTTCAAAAATTGTGCAACCTCTCTTGATCGCATCAATTCCCTTTAACCATGGACACGAGGAACTTTCCTTATGATGAGTGGCATCCAAAGCATTCTTTTTCAAAAAATTATGGAAAAAAAGAAATTCCAAACAAATGAGAAACACGTAACAGAAATAAAGTAAAGATGATTTTTAAACAAAAAATAAAGAAGAAATATAAGCAGAACAAACAAGTGAAAGGATATAAAAACATAATATAAAATCAAAGTCGTAGAAAGAGAAATGCTGTAAGGGTTGCCACTCTATCGTATACAAAGTTTCCTTACGTCAACAAGGCAATGCCATGGCATATTGATATTTGACCAACCTGCAGAAATTGCACTAGCCACCTTGAATCAAACCAACTCCCCTCAATCATGTATTGTAAGGAACTTCTACGACTGAGTGGCACCTAAATCATTCTCGGCATTACTCTTCCACCAAAAATACAGAAACTAAATAACAGAAGTAGAATAAAAAAATGGAAATATATGGAAACACATAATACAAATAAGAGATGAGATAAATTAAACTACATTTGAAAGTAAAAGAAAGATAAAATATAAATAAAATATAAAAGTGAAATAAAACAAAAGTAGTATATAAAATCCAAGTCTTAGAAGATAAATGCTATATGGCATGCCACTCTATCATGTAAAAAGTTTCCTTATGTCAGTATGGCATTGCATGGTAATGCAGTTATTTAACCAACCTCTCAGAACCAAACTTCCTTAAACGCATCAATTCCCTCAACCATGTGGCTTATGGGACTTTCTTATGATGAGTGGCACCCAAGGCATTCTCTTTCAAGTGATCAAAAATACCTCTAATTTAATTTTATTCAGGCTATTCAATTAAAGGTATCTTTTCATGAACACTTGATGCATAGGCTAGGATAGAGGTGCAAATGAGTTGACTTGCTTGTGAACTACTCGAGCTCGATTTGAGTCCGAGCTCAACTTAAGTTCCAGCTCGACTCAACTTGATTATTATCAAGCTCGAGTCGAGCTCGAGTAGCTAGAATAGTTTTTCGAGTCGAGTTCGAGTAGCAGAATACTTGGCTCGAAAGCTCACGATCCTATTTGAGTTTATATATATTTTAATAATATTATTTTATTTATAATATATATATATATATTAATATATATTATTAATAGGTTAAGGCTTGATTTCGAGCTCGAAGTTGGGCTCGTGTATGGCTTAGTTGATATTCAAATCAAGTTGAATCAATCTCAAATTTTACCTACTTTCATCGAGCCGAGCTCGAGCTCGGGATATTGAGGTTCAATCAATTTGAACTAAGATTCTAGCCCGAGTATATTGAGTCGAGTCGAGCTTGAACTTTCAGCTATTCGACTCGGCTCGGCTCGGCTCTATGCATCCTTAGATTAAGAGTTTCTAAGACATGATTTTGATGTGCAAGTAGTTTTGAAAATAGTAGATCATATCCAACAGTTTGGATAATCGATATAAGACCTACATTGTAGAGTTTTGATCTGACTGGATCTGAAACTAAATCCGATCGACCGCATTCTAGTTTGATGGATATATGTACGTGCGCGCACACCCACATCTAATATATTATATATGGTAGTCTTTTGAAATATTAACAATAATTTTTCGGAAAAATTTCTTCACTTAGTGAAGAGTCCTTCAATCTAGTTTACCTCTATTTATGTATTGATTTTCTAAGTGTAATCCAATTGATCAAAATTTGCCCCTTCTTCCTTTCTTCTATGTTAAGTACATATCCACTTAAATGATTTTGCTTAGGTAAACAGTTGTTTGGTGATTGCTAGGCATTCTAGCAATAAATTATGCCCTAGTATATGATCAACATCATGGATGTCCAAGATTGATCTTGCATTTTAATTTTTAATATTTTATTTCTAATTTTTATGAATATATTTATTCATATTTAGTTTAATTTAATATAGTTTTATTAAAAAAAATCCCCAACACTCATCATAAGAGCTACTTTAGGAAATGGTGCCGTGCCTACCGATGCCCATACTAGACATTACCGGTGGGGTGACAACCTCCAATTTTAACACCAACAACTATGCTAACTAGTGAATAATATGCCCTCAAGCTCCAACCTTCTGTTTGATATGAAGGATGGATTGAATGAAGGACGGATAGAGAATAAAGGATGGATAAGGAGGGAGAATGGATAGATTTTCTATCTATTCTCATGTATATTTGGTAAAATATAAAAAAATGGATATGAATGATTTCCTCCTTTGTTTGGTATAGAAGGATTTGGAGGAATGGACAAAAAAATGGATGATATTTATAAATATTTTATTAAATTATCCTTTAAAAAATATTATTATTATTATTATGAATTTATAACACTTATTTATACTAAAAAAGTAAAGCAACATATAAGTCATAATCTTTATAATTTATAATTAAATAAATATTTAGATTAGTTTAATAAATAAATTTTTGAATTTATAATTTTTTAAGAATAAATTTATTTATATATTAATTATACAAATGAATAACTAATTTATGATTTAATTTAAATAGTTAATTAATTTATACAATAGTTAATTAAAATAATGAATATAAATAAAAATTAGAAGATAATTTTAATTATTTACTTATAACTATGGATATTGTATGCTGAAATAAAAATAATTAATAATAAAATCTAATAATATAAGATAAATAGTATAAATTAAATAAAATATATATAAATAAAATAATAAAAAATAAAAGATGCTAGAATTTTATAAAAGTTAATATAGAGTGATTTTATCAATATAAAAATTCATCCTCCTATGCTCTATTTATTCTTTCTTGTATTTCACTTATTTGAAAGGATGCAAGGTGATGGTTAGGATGGATAGATGATCTCCTTTTGTCCATCTTTTTTTCAAAATTTTGGAATCAAACGGTAGATAGAGTTCTCCGTCAGATCTTCCCATGCCCCGGCTAGTCTTCTACGGTTCAAAATACCAGCAGGCGAAGGCGAGCGAGGCGACGTCTCTGTAGGGAAGAGATGGAGGCGGAGGCGGAGGTCCTGGAGCCTTTGGAGCTCCCTTTCTCCGACCTCCTCCTCCTCTCCTCATCCGCTTCCTCTCCCTCTAGGGTTTCTTCCTCCCCTCAGGAGCTGGCGAGGCTCGAATCCCTCTCTGCCGCCGTGATGCAAGCCCTGGGTCCATCGGGGCCCGGCCTCTTGTCGATTACCGGAGTCCCCAAAGCCCCCGCCCTGCGCCGCGCCCTCCTCCCTCTCGCCCGGAAGCTCGCTCTTCTCGACAACAAGGATCGCGCTCGAATCCTCAAAGTAGAACCCTCTTGACCCACTTTGTTCTACCTTTTGATTCATTATAGTTATATTTTGTTACGATCTTATCATCAGCCTAGGGTTCTGAAATTGATCTCAGTGTCTTAAAGAAAAGTTTTTGATAAGGTTTTCATGGTGGAGTCCACTGAAAATGCTTTGGTTTATAATTAGTTTATCTTTATGAGATTTTATGATGTGAAAAATTTGATCGAATCCTGTAGTTAGAATTGAATCGCTGAAATGCTGTAGTTATAATTCTTGATGGTAGGTGGGAGTTTGCGGGGGCTTTAGGGTTTATTGGTTAGGAAGAGACCAGGATTGAACTAAGGGGAAAGAGGGAGAAGAAAGAGAAGGGGTATTAAATTTTAGAGCATTCCCAGCTCTATTATATTCAGCCTTTAGGGTGATAAGTTGAAAATCCATCATTTCATGTTACATTACATTGCTCTCTTTTTTCATTGGAATGGGGTTGGCTACAGAGTATAGCACCAAGGAAAGCTCCATATGGGTGGATTTTTGCAACTGAGTGTCAGGTTAAGATCTATCCTCTAAGGTTTATTGTTCAATTTCTTCTACAAAACTTAACATCAAGAAGTGCTTGCCATTAAACTTAAAAGGTCAATTGGCATGTAGAAAGTTCTACTTTGTCAGCCACTGTTTATGTTCATGCAGCCTGGGAGGAATCCTCTGAAATTAAATTTGAACATGGAGAGAGTGCTGGAAAAGGGATGATTAGAGTATTTAATCTAGGAAGTTGCATGCATGTGTAACTGACAAATTATAAGTGAACAAGTTCAGTTTGAGCATAATCCCACATTGGTAAATGAATGCTATGTGATTTTATTCATCAACCTGGTGCATAATCCTCCAAACATGCTTAACTTATGGTGGCATTCATATAGTCAATCTCTTCCAGTGAGCTACTCCTTGGGGAGGAGGTAGATGCACCTAGATTTTGAAATTTTATCGGTGAGGCATGGAGGTGGTTTTAATCATTTTTCTGTGTCTATAACTGAATCAAAATTAAGGTTATACATGTCATCCGATTCATTAGTTTATGGAATCAACATTAAATATCTATTGTAAAGAATTTTTTATGTTTACCATATATGAGTTCTATTGCGAGTCTTCTATTGAAGAAGACTCTGGCTTCGAGGGTCCTTTTAGTGGCCAATGCTGGCTTTAGTAAAAGAGTGTCCTTGTGAGGGTTTTCTTGTATTATTGTGGAACATAAAATTATTATTGAATAAAATTCACAAAGTCATAAACATTAAACCTTTCGTATGATGTTGAAATAACTTTGGTTTGAAGAGATAGCAGTGACCTGAATTCATGATCGTGGAACTTGAATCCATTAAAACCCAGGAAGTCTGAATCTTTAGGACTTATCATTGTTTTATCTATCCTTTGCTACTTGCTCATATCAAATTGCTGCATTCACATCATTTCAGAAGGTAAGTTCAGTATTAAGTTAAGAATTTAAAAATTCAGAACCTCAGCTTATGAATCTGATTTTGTTTGTCCCACCTTTATTACAAGTTCTTATTAGATACGTTAAAAATAATAATTCTTTATCTGATGACTCTCACTTTTTTTTTAATTTATTTTTATAGCACAGCCAAACTATCATTGGGCTTAATCCATGACTGTGATTTAAACATTTAACTTATAATGTTAAATAAGTGATGTTCTTTGGTAGGTTGGCATTCATAACTGGTTTACTTTTATATAATGTTTTACAATGTTTGTTTTTGACCTCAATCTTCTTGAAGCAAGAATAATTTATGCTTGAAGCAAGAATAAGCAAGAATAATTTACAATGTTTTAATAATCATTTTATTTGAGTGCTTAGAATACAAAGACCATGTCAGTGTCCAGGTAAGCTAATACTTTACCTATTTTTACATTTTCTTAAAACGGTTTTCGTTAGCGGTACCTGACACTTAGTTCACTGTTCATGCCAAAAGTAATGTGCTGTAAATATCTAACATGACGTAACCTAACATGTGGATGTTGTCATGAAAATAAGACTAAAAACACATAATACATATATTAAATAAAGAAAGAAAGCTGGAAATGATGTCATAGCATTGGTTAGAAATAGGTTTCCCTCTCAACAACTGAAAAAAAAAAAGAAGAGAAAAATACAGTAGAAGCTTAGATCTGGAGAGCTTGTTTTAATTGACACACATATTTAAATAACAGTAAGCATATCATTCAAAACTTTACATGTCTTCATAAAGAAAAAACAACTTATTGCATATGTAATATTTTCTAACATAATTCTTACCAAAACTATTTGTAGCTAACTTGATTATGAACATCATTGATTAAAAAGTGTTGATGCATTGCAATATATGCATGTTAAAGCACTAAAGTCAACTATCTTCTGGACCCCAATTTTGTCACAAGGATTCGGTATATATAACATAACAGTAGATTACTATATGCAGTAGATTACTATATGCAGTAGATTACTTTGATAGTTATTTTAGAAAGCATTTTCTTGTCCGTATACTCATAATTTCTTTTAAATGCAGTTTCTGAAAAAACATTTCAGGGATTTGCTTTAATTTCTGTTTATTTTGAAGAATAAATGCACAATGATATACACTATCTCTCACTAGTATAATCAATTAATCATATCAGATACATAGGGAACCATCAAAAGATAACTTATGGGTGATGTTTATTTCAGGAGCATGGTTTAGGCAGTGATGTTCCTCTGAAGAATCCAGATAGGAGTGTCTCCTCATTTGCCTTGCAGTTAAAATATGGACAAGATTCAAGTTTGGAGGCAGCTTCGAGCGGTCTTAGCATTTCAGAGCAAAGCAGCCACAGTGAAGAAGATAATTCATTTGTTAATAGGTTCCAGGAATTCAATCATTGTGGGTTCGAGCAGCTTGGAAAAACTTTTAAGGAACTAGGTCTTTGTATGATGGAACTTGGACTTCGCGTGGCACAGATTTGTGATAAGGCCATTGGTGGCAGAGAACTGGAACAGAGCATTATAAACTTGGGTAGTGCAAAGGGACGTCTTATTCATTATCATTCAACATTCGATAACGTTATTCTCAAAGAGAATTGCAGGAGAATGAAGAAGGTATATTCGGCCGACCTTTGTCCTTCAAATTTTCATACTACTATGTCAGGAGGCTCGTTTCGAAGATCAGAAAGGGAGCCCCCGGATGAGTTGAATGCAAAAACTTGCTTGATTAAAGATAGGTTCAGCAGAATTTCTTTGTCCAGTTTGTGGCAGCAATGGCACTATGACTATGGAATCTTGACTGTTCTAACAACACCATTATTTATGTTGCCTTGCCAAACAGAAGATTGTTCTTCTGTGTCAAACAGTCAAGAGTGCTCTTCTCCTGATGGGCATACATATTTGCAACTATTTGACTCTAAAAGGAATAAACTCTTTGTGGTGAAATCCCCACCTGAGAGATTCATCATTCAGGTAGGGGAGGCAGCTGATATCTTGTCGGGAGGTAAGCTGTGCTCTACACTTCATTCTGTTGGCAGACCTGTCGAAAAGGAGAACTTAAGCCGGGAGACATTTGTTGTCTTCCTGCAGCCATCTTGGGACAAAACTCTGTCTTATCCTGCATACCTTTTAGAGTCTAAAAGAAATGGGAAGTTGTTGTCAAGCAAGGAGACATCCGGGTCCTGTGACAATGACAATGCTTTGCCAAGCACTGTGGTTGCTGGAACTCAGGAACCACTTGAGCTAATGCAAGAAATCCTCAGAAAAATTCCACCACTATCCTCTCGTTTGAGAGATGGGATAACATTTGCAGAATTCTCACGTGAAACCACCAAGCAGTACTATAGTGGCAGCGGAACCCAGTCTATGAGATAGCTAAGTTGTTTGATGAGTATTTCTGGAGGTTGTCAACATCTAATCAATTATAAGTTTATTATTTAATTCAAACATCAGAGAGGAGTTATGATTCTTGGAGGTTGCAACACATGCAAAATTTGTTATAAGCAATCGGTTTGTTCAGCTTTACGATGCAGATAAATATGCGGAAATAGCCCAAACTAGAATAAGGTATTAGAAAACTTGGGATCATAGCTTACATGCAGAGGGGGAAAATGCATTCCTAGGGTTCAACAAATTGTGCATCAGTACATATGTGCAGATTCCCTTCTCCTTCACAAGCTTGACATGGCCTGTGTGTTTACGTTTACCTTCAGCTGTGTTGCATGTTCCAAATGGCAGTAGTCAAGATGGTTGAGATAAGAGTCAATACTTATTTTGTGAACCTGGAATCACACAGAGCATGGCATTTTGATTCAGTAAATCCTCCTGGCAAAAGTAATCAAGTAATAAGGACACCTAAGCAAGAGTTATGTTTAAGGATTTACAAATTGTACCTCAAATCCTGCCAAGGATCTGCAATAGTTGGTGTTCGTAAGCATGGTACTTGTTGAACCACATTCACTGTCTTTGAGGGACATGCTGGACCTATCAAGTTTGATTGACCATGGATACTGATACCCATTTGCTGTCAAACCCACGTGGGAAGAAGATCGTTGCATCTTAACACCTCTTGGAATGCTCCTTCCTTCCACTGATGGCCTTTGCCTGCTCGTTTGCCTTTCATATGAATCAGTTCGTCGCCTTGGTGTGCTCTGTGACCGTGCCTTTGCTCTTGAAGACTCTGTGTTAGCCATGTAGTTGGGTAAAGTGGTGGTTGAAGAAGTTTGTGCTGCATCAGTTACAGGCACGGCTGATAAGTATTGGGGACTGCTTTGTGCTGTGGTGAATGGGAACTCCTCAAAATGCCTGATATAAGCCCTTGGGCTTGTATAAGTTAGTGCTGGTGGAGCAGATGATAACTGTTGGTATTGGTCTGCCCTGAGAGGCAGACAAGTATTGCCATAATATATAGAGAGTCTGTGATCCTTTATGTCGGTGTTTGTGATGGGATAACTGTTTCTGCTCTTTGTACTGCCCCTTGACTCACGAAGATCCATTTCCTCACTTTTGACATTCTCCTCTGCACATCTGTCCATCTCCTACATTCATGAAACATGTCTCATAAGAACAGTAAATCTGAAGACCACTTCTTTGAAATTTAGGCTAATAGCCAAAGCTTTTATATGTTCTGTTGATGTCTAAACTTGACGACATAGTCTCCATTACTATTGACTTACATATGAATGTTGGGATCTGCGACGCTGTGGCGATCTCCTGTATACGGACTGCCTTTGTGAGATGGCTTGGGACTCTTCAACCATTCTGATCCTCTGGGCACGTGCTCGGGCTTGAGCAGTCACCAGTGCCTGCATGCAGCGGAGAGTAGCTGTAGCTTGCTTCCTCACCAGGTGGCCTCTCACCAATGCTTGCAGTTTCACCAGACCTTTCAATGCATGTAAAGCTTCCTTGCCTGCAGATGTAGAGTGTGTTTATCTTCTCTATGTATAACTCTATAGTGTCTCATCAAATTTATAAGTCACATTTTTTCTTTCTACCATATATAAATGCTTCTCCCAAATATAGTTTTGTTGCCCAGATCTTACTTCCTCTGAGCATTTGATGATATATTCTACAGTCCTGCTTTCCACATATATCTCTAGTAATTTTATGTAATGCATGAAACTTGTATATTATCTGTCTTCTCATTTTTTCTTTTACTAACTTTGCAATTCATTATTAGCTCCATTTAATTAGCTGGAACTTGGATTATTATTAAAATATTAAGAAGACAACGAATTGCAGAATGAGAAATATTTATGGTTCAGGTAAACATACAAAAATGCTCTCTCATTATTTACTGTGCTTATATAAATGGGCCCATGTATCTGGTGTTACAATATGGGTATCCTTAGAAGTCAAAAACCAAAACTTTCTTGTTTGGTTCCTACATCACTCTGGATATTATGTTTATTTTCATACATTTCTCAAAATGAATCTTTTCAAATTTTAATGATGATTGATTCTCTGGACAGGAAAAATGGACCAGCAATGTGTTAAAGAGAGGAGAGGAGAAGAGGAAGTACCAGATACGATCTAAAGACGGCCTGAATCTTGATTGCAGCAGCCTCCTCAACAGCACTGGATGTTTACCAGTGGTGGCGGAGGTTAGACTCATCACATCTGCTGCAGCCTGTGCAGCAGCAACGGCAACACCTGCTGCTGCGGCTGCTGTCACTGCTGCAGCCGTTGCATGCCTCATTTGATCAATCTCAGCCTCTGACAGTGCATTAGTGGTTGCACTTACTGTTTGGTCTGGAGATGTCGAACCTTCCGTGCTGCTGCTTCTTGTCTCCGGAAGCTCCATCTATTCTTCTCCTTTGGGGTGGGCAGTGGGATTGGATCTGATTGGGCTTCTGTTGGCGATGAAGATGTTAAGGTCTCACCTTTATCCTTCTCCTCCCTCTTGCACATCAAGAAGCTTTTCAGCCATCTTCCCGCCTTCTCCATGGCCCCTCTAAAGCATTTTTACAAGAAGGATTCAGAAGCCATTTGCAACTATATGATACAAAGAAACAAGCCTCCATACATCTAATATCGAGTGTGACTTATGTCTGCTTTTAATCTCTGGTAATTACGACCCAATCATATCATTATTCATCCATTTGACTCCTTTTCCTTTGTCTCTGGGACGGTGGAGTGATCTGGGGTTTTGTTGTTTATTAGGTGCAGGCCTGCAGGAAGAGAGGAGAGAAATATATGAAGGTATTTCCCTGGCAAGCCACTTGCAATCCTCTGTGAGATTGATCCAATGTTTTCTATTATCGCAATTCCTATATTTTTTTGTAGTGAATAGCCAGCAAGCCTTATCTTGTCCTGGAGTTATTGAAGGGATGAGCAGGGAAGTATTGTTATATGGATTATTGAATGGGCGAGAGGGTCATGTGGACGAAAGGGTCATGAACGTTGCTGGCGATCGGTAGACAATACTTTCTGCTTGTCAGCATCTCATGTCAAGTTGGGTCCATCATTGTCAGCATTGGGTGCTAATTTCCAGCACCCAATGCACCAGCTTTTAGCTCTTGTACCTCTTTCCAGCAGAAAGGTTGACCTGTCATGCGTCCTTCCGGTACTCATCATGAGAAAACTGCCATCTTTGAATGATGATTAGAATTTAGAATTGTTCAATTAGCACATCAATTGGAGAGCAGCTTTCTACCAAAAAAAAAAAAAAACAGAGAGCTGGTAAGGTTGCTGCATTCTTACCTGCATGTCATATGCTTAAAACATGAAACGGTCTCTCTCTGCACATTAGTAAGACTGTATATATCTGACTGTCCAAATCCTGCAATGGTGGGATTCTCATGCATATCCCTTTTTTTCGATTGTGGTTCTTTGCATGGTGTTCTGGTGGAGATTTTCTGTGCTGATCATACTACCTGTTCTTTTTTGAAGCCTTACACTAATTATGGGTTACATCATGATATCTTCATGGAAATTTGTCTGGTTCTGATAGCTCTTACACTATTTGTGGGTTACACGTTTCACATTTGTTTCTTTTATTACAGTCGCATCACAGTTGGAAGCAGAGCCTCGTGCTCTGATGGAAGCAAAATTCAGGGGGTATCTGTTGTTGAAGAGAATAAAAGACCTATTTAGGTTATGGAAAGCTTTCTTTGGTGATTCCCATCAATATTTTTGGCATTATCCATTCATAATAGTGAAAGAACGGAAAGGGGATAACATTGGGTCCATACAATTTGAAGGAGATCCCCACGGGAGGATAGTTAATTGTTTGATTGTATTATTGCGCAATAAATTGAGGTCCAAGATGGCACCTTTGCAAAAGATGCCACATTTTGTAATCCCTGATGATTACCCCATTATGACCTAGAAAATAGCTTTTCCCTAGAGATTTCCGGCTTCGTTTCATATGGGGATCATCTCTCATCACTTGTCTTTTGTCCTAGGCTGTTGAAAAGAAGCAAGGCAGAAGAAGAAGTTAGAAAGTTGAACCACAAGGCCATAAGTTGATGCTTGTACTTAATGGAATGAATAGGTGGTAAAAAAGACACTTCGTGGAGTACATGTTTGACTTGGCCTTATATTAGGTAATATGATTGGTACGATATATCACAAGGAACCAGAACGCAAGAAATGGAGAAAGAGTGAAGAAGAGGGAGAAGTTCAAATTTCTGAGGTCATATGACTGGACCTTTTGAGATTTTATAGGTTTTTAGAAATTTTTACTATCTCATAGCACCGGATGTAGGTTGAGCATGTACAAAAGAGTTGCTTTGATATTTTTCCTCAGAGAATTGTCAATTTTCTTAGACCAATTATCTAAATTGCTTCTGGTTGGTTGATGATAGAGATCAGGTTAGCTCTTTCATGTAAAAGATCATGTGGGTCTTTCATGTGTTGGTGATTGCTCGATCATGTTTTGAGATATAAAAACTTTTATAGTGTTAGAATTAGTGAAAAAATAAGTATTTGTATAACTTAATCTATACTTTAAAGTTTAATTAAACACTACATGAATGGCTTTTTCTATAATTCGGACGATGATATATTTTCTCTAACTCTCTCAAGTGTGCCTAGCTGTGTATATGTAGATACTCCTCGGCTATCCAGCATTTAGGCTTGGTTTGATCTACACGGATTCTAGCTGCTCCATCAAATCAGATAGCTAGCATGATCATTCCTTGGCCCAAACTGGTGAGCCCACAAAAAGGCAAGCCAGATGATTTTGCCACACCGGTGCACTTGGACATCTAAAAGATAATGGTATGCTAAACTTATGTTTAATATGTATTTTTTTTTTTGATATATACGAGTGGTCACACCAGTCTAATGTGAAAGTAGTCTAAAAGATTAAGATACACAAAATTTCGCAAGATCAACCGGCAGTTCTCAGCCTATCTCCAAATCCGGTTTTCAAAACTTATGTTTATTATGTACTTTTTCATGTACTGATTTAATATCATTCGTAATAATTTAGAATTTCATCTTAAAAGATTAGTCGGAAAATAATATTTAGATTCTTTTATCCCGTATAAGTATTTAAGATCTTTTTAATTCCAACTAATATGAAACTAAATATACATTAGTACAAATGTTCACATAAACACTTAGACATTATTGTAGTTAGAAGCATAACTGGGATCAAGAAAATTACAGTTATTTGTAGTTATAATGTAAATTATTAGTCAGAAACTTAAATTGATTGGGAGATTCAGAATTTTAACCAACCATAAGCATGGACCAAATGACCTACCATTGAACAACATTAAATTATCCTCATGGTTGGCTCATTGACATGGAAAAGAACTGACACAACTCTCTCGGTTTTTTTTTGGTTTTTTTTCTTCTCTCTCTAGCAGAGCCTCTTTCTAGGTAGATGCAATTTTTGAAACGAATTCGTCAGTTCACATAATTCATTTTTAAGGATAATGCCTACACAAACATGCATCCACGACAGTTGATTTGATGAGAAAAAACACAACCGGGCAAAAAGAACAGCTGGTTCGACGGACCAATGGAAAGGCTTTGGCCGGCACTGGCATTAAACATTACAACATTAAACATACCAATATAAAAGTTAATATCATGAGTGTCCTTTTCCTTGAGTGCATTACGATTTCTTTTTGTCAACACTTGATTGAAACATTTCCAAAATCATGATTCATCTTTATTACATTGTAAGCAGTCAACGTCGAAGCCGGCTAGGTTTTTCCATTCCTTACGTACATTTCCCACTACGGGCATGGTGCCAAGCTGGTTGGCAGACAAATTCAATTTCCAGGCCAAAGAAACCCTCAGGTTTGCACTTTCACCTACCTTAGGGGGACTACGGAGCGAGGGCTAAATATAATTATAAATTATTTATTGATGTTTTGATAAAAATAAATTTATAAATTAAACAGTTTTCTATATAAGTTTGGAAGTGTTTTTGAGGAAAGGTTCAAAATGAAGCCCCTCTCAAATAAATACTTTCAATTTTTGATAAATTAAATAATTTTATATTTTTTATCAAACATCGTTATAGCTATCTAAAATATTTTTGGAGGATTAAAAAATGCTTCCTAATCTTTCAAAAATTTAATCAAATGGGATCTAAATCTCTCTATCTCTCTCCGCTCTCAAATTCTTTGATATCTTCTAGAACGAAGATGATATAATCCTCTATTCTCCTCTCCATTTGGTATCATCGGAACAAAAGAGATCTGAAAGTACAAGTAATGAGCTAAGAGTGAGATAAAAGTCTCTTTACTCGGATTATCTGGCCTGACTTATATAGAAAGAATTACAAGGTTCATTGCGATTTGGTCACATAATTCTTGAACGGGCTAGCATGCGTTTTCTTATTTGTTGCCCTGGATAGCTATATTTTTGTTATGTGCCTTTGAGATCACAAAAACTGAAACCGTGATTTTAGTGGACGTCGAATTCAAATCATATTAGATGGTAATGAATTGAACGAAAGAGAGAGGAGCAAAAAGAGAGGACTATCTGATGACATGTGGATCCCAAGTCCAACATAGACTTTTCAGTTTAGGTTAGGTTTGAATGTGGCCAAGCCAAATCAAACCAGGATTCTGAAGTTCTTCTCATCTTGAATTGGAGAGGACCAGTTGCCCATCATCAAAACTCCTTTATATTATAATATGATTGATGATTGAGCAGAGCCTCACATTATCTTCGTCTAGTTTCATCAATCATTCAACAATACATTGATATCTAGTAAAGGAACTTTGACTTCCTTCAATCTTGTTATGGATAAGCGTTCCATTGGGATGATGGAATTGGTGTTCAATAATAGGTGCCAAAG
>KE504925.1:449380-459921 GCA_000441515.1 Elaeis oleifera
AAAATCTCTCTGTGAGGAACATTGTGATAATTCTCCAACGGATAAATTTGTTTGGGCTCAGACAGGTGCCAAGGTGCTCCTTTTCTTCGGATTTAATGGCCACAACAGCCAACAAAACCTACATCACTTGGATTGGTCCTTCATCGGACAAAGACCCCCCAGAGGAGTCTTTTCCAAAAGCTCCTCTTCTTGGAAACATCTGGCCCCCACGGCTGTTTTCTGGGCCATACGTGTCACGTAAAACCATTGCTTTAAAAGGGCCTAAATTTGACTTCTGACCCTGTTACGTTTAGCATACGGCTTCTCTCTCACCTGGCATTCGACTTGGGTATTTATTATTATGGACTGGATCAAATGATAGACTTACGCTAGTTACGCATCGCCAACAAAGATGACTAGCTAGTTGAAAATGATCTAAACCGTCAAGCAAATTGACATTGGGTGAAAATTGAATCAAAAGTCGTGATTTTTTTTTTGAAAGTTCTTCTTCGAATGGATTAGATTATGACATTTTAATTTATTCTCTAGCTGGCATTAAATCGTATGCGCATGAGGATAAGGATTGTCTACATGCAAGATGGACCACATCTTTTTCCTGATACATCTATGTCGGTCTTCTTTTCTAATGCAATGGGGAATGGGCTATGTGATCCCTTGTGCTCCTCTCCCCCTACCTGCTTATACCATCGGATTAATGTCAAGGATTGTTTGGTTCACAATTAGAATCAGAATTGGAATGAAAATTGTAATGGAATGGACTAGAATCATAATCAGAATGGCCATATTCTTAGAAGCGTTAGTTTTTGATCAAAATCGAAATCAGAATGAAAATTTAAATATTTAGAAAAGAATAGAAATTGAGTTTTAGAAAAATCGGGCCATTCCCACTCTGTCTCAGTATTGGAATCGGAATAGGATTCTTTCTAATCAAATGGTTGGAATGGAAGTTATCCATTCCCATTTTGATTCTAGACTCTAACTCTCTTCAATCAAATACCTCCTTACAAGATTTTGCTAAGCAAATTCTTATCGAGGGACCTATTGTTTTGATTCTTTCAGGCTTTCTCATGCTGTATCATGTTAGCTTTTGCCTAATTTCTCCCATCTTTAACTTTATAACCTTTCTGAACCTTCATTACTCTTGGTGCCTATAAAGTTGGAAATAATAACAATCATGTTTAATATATTTGAGGTGTTTAACTGGTTAAACTTGTCCCTATGAATATATGAAGTCCACTATAATCATCTTTATATATTAAGAGAAATCTTAAGATCTAATTATGTATGATAAAAACCCTTGAGCTTTGGGACGTGGGACTGGACTCCACAAAAGTGAAGCCTCCACTGCACACCCGTGCTCTTAAAAATAGAGAGAAACACACCGGACGCTTCTTTATTCTTCCTCTCCCACTCTTCAATGAAGAGGCACATACGAAATGCTACAAGTTGTAAGGCACCTACATTAAGGGTTATCTAGTGTTAACTTTTTAGGGATAAGAAGTCATTAATTGTTGTAAAACTAAAACAAAGCAAAAAATTATGTTGCTAAGTTGATCCTTAGTAAATATTCATCCATTAAGAGAATATATTCATAGTTTATCAAAACAGAATAGATTCCAAGATTTTATTTCCAAATTTTGCTTCAATATATTTTTGTTTATAAATGAGATTTGTTTTCAAAGTTTAAATCTTAGCTCTTGAATTCAAAAGATACATGCAGAAGTTGCTGCTTTCATTAGCTCATTTAGCTTAGTCAACTTGAAGCTTGGTTGGGTACTCTCACAGGAATCAGATCTATTGATTTGTCCAGCTCTAAATCGCAGCTTGTAAGTTTGTCGGTCTGCAGGATTTAAAAAACAAATAAAAAAATTATTAAGATCTTTTCTCATTTCTCATGAGATTTAGGTTGCAGAGGTGTTGGATGAAAGTGATAGTAGGGATGAAAGTGATATAGATATTATATCTATTTTTGTATCTGATTCAATCTGAATATGGATAAAATTTATGATTTGACTGATATCTACATCCGTAAAAAAAAAAAGATATGGATATGGATAGACAACTATGTGATCCGTTTTCAATATTCGAATCTACATATAATCCTATATAATTTTATATGATATTTATTAATTTTTTAAAAAATATATAACCGTATAAATATGTGATTAACTTGATTTATTATTTATTTAGTAATATCTTTGATTTTGTAGACATAAAGTTTAATTATCTAAGTTATATCCATTATCATATCCATACTTTCAGTATTCGAATTGTTTCTATATCTATTTAAAATAAATACAGATATGAATTTTTACATCCGAATAATATCTATATCCATTATTTTATATTCGTCGGACAAAACAAATATGGATATGAATATGCTGTTATTCGATTCGTAACTGATCCGATTTCAGTCCTACCAATAAATAGCCAATCCAAAAATTTAAGAGGAAATGCAGCTTAATTTGATGGATTTCTAAGCAGGCCTAAGTTGGAAATCTTGATTTTCTTTCTAATTAAGACCCGTTTGGATGGTCTGACGAGATTGGACTAAATTTCTTGTTGCCTTCATGGAATAGAAGCATCTTTTAGCATGATCCATATAAATCCCCAACCTCCTGGGCCTAATCCTTGAGGAAGATAAAAGATAATGAATTTTTTCTTCGTGTTGGCCAATAGTCATTAGGCTGAAATTTAGACTTGGATCTGGGTAAGCTTTTAGAACATGCGGACTTGATGAACCAACAAACCTACACAAATATCCAACCAGGTTTGACTTTGAATCGCAATCAACATGATAATTGGATCCAAAATAGAACCACCAAGCTTCCTAAATAAATTTTTCACTTTTCTCTTCGAAAAATTATTGGTTAGAACTGTTTTACCATCTAGATTTTGAACCATTCAATAAAAAATCATCATATTGTTCACTTCGATTAGAAAAAACAAGCAACATTGTCACTAAAATTTTGAACGAGAAAAGGTTTCACCATCATCTAAGCTTGATTGAAACTTATAGATGAAAAAATGTTCATTTTTAACCATAGAATAGGTGATGGGTGTAAGTCGTCCTTTTGTATGAAGAATGATTGAGATCTTCTGTCATGAGATGAACAATTAGATCATATTTTGCACATATTTCAAAATGAAAGGTCTGTGGAAGAAAGTGGCTGGATGAGCTTAAAAATCATGCAAATTGTGATCCAACAGTCACATTCCAAAAAGAAATATCAATCATTCTTCTGCACTAAGGATATAATCCAAATCCATAAATGATGTGGCTATTTTTCTTAATCTCTAACCAATAATTTTTTCCAATAGAGACTCGCCCCCTCGTTCATAATCTTTAGCCTTTGTTTTGTTTTTTTTTCGTGCTTTGTTAAGGATGCATTAGTTCGCAAGACCATTTTATTTATATAGCGGGAAGTTCTCTAGTTCGCAAGGTATTATCCTGAAACGGAATATGGTACACATCCCCGTCGCTTTCTGCTCGCAGCGTGGCGTGTAACCTAACAACCATCAATTTCTACCAAAAAAAAAACCTAACAACCATCAATCAATGTCGTCAAAGCTAATGGGATTGGACGGCCTCCAAAGGAAATCCTAGCTTCAAATTTATGTTTATTTTGACATTGTTAGCCCCACGTTCTTGGCTTTAATTTCCACCACGGCTTTAATTCCCACAACCAACGGGAGCATTAACTCCCACCGAAATCGTTCACCTGGCTGCTGGTGGTTGGTGTTTTCGTCTTTTTCTGGAATCAGATGACCTTCAGTGTGCTTACCTAACCCTACTACTGTGCTCGTAACGAGGTGAAAACAAGAGGTGGAACCGGAGATGTTGGCTTAGAACCATCTTTTAAGATTGCGAGATGCATGATTGCATTCAGTTTTTTATTGATTATTTATTAAAAAATTTAAAATATTTAAAAAATAAAAATTTAAAAATATTTTTAGTTGATTTTTTTTGGATGTTAACTTAGGGCGCGGTTAGTAATTAAAAATATATTTTTTGATTTTAAAAATAAAATCAAAAGTAATATTAATAACATCATGAAAATAAAAATAAAATAAAAATTAAATAATTACTTTATATGTAAGTAAAAATTTTTTGCTTTTCAAAATTTATTTTTTTGCTTTTTTTGCTTCCCCATATTTAAAATGCCAAACCAAAAGTAAAGAGCCCGAACCCTTCTCCCTCGTCGAGCTTTTCACCTCTCCATCCCCTTCTCCCTCTTTTTTTGAACCATTCTTCTTTGTCGAGCTCTTCATCTGTCGTTCCTAAACGTTGCTTTTTGCTTTATAGCAATGTAGTTGGCAAACATATTTTTTACTTTTTTACTTTACTCAATAGTAAAAATCAAAAAATAAAAATATTTTTAAAATTAAAATAAAAATATAAAAGTGTAACCAAACGCACCTTTAAGTTATTATAAATAGTATAAGAACGAATCTAATTCATAATTTATATAAATTAGAAAATACTACATTATGAATTTATTGAACTGATGCAGATATATATTTAGTACCATATCGATTATTCACTAGAAAATTTTAGTACTTATCAAGACCAAGAAACGCTAATAATACTTTCTAGCTGATCTTGTTGAGTGAGATTTTGAATTGTTACGAAGGCTATTTTGAGCCAATGATTTAAGTATTTCTTTGTTATTCTTCTTTCGAACTCATATGTTAATTTATTATTTTTTTAAGATCCACAATTTTATCGGTTATTCAACACCTACTACCTGCAAAGACATGCTCAAGTATGTAAATTTTTATTTAACTTTAAATGTTTTTATCTAAGTTACATGCTACTTTCTATGGGAATTAGGAATCCTATGATGCAATAGTGTGTGCAAGATCTCACTCTCACTTCTCATTATCTTGGTCAATTTGGATTGATATATATTGAAAATAGCCAAAAGATATAAATATATTCTTTTTGTTTTTGAAAAAAGATGATTACTCTATAAAAATCAATAACTAAAATATATATTGTTTTGAGTATAGCTACATAAATTTACCAAGCAAAGGAGATTAATTAAGAGTGTTGTAATAAAGTAGTGCTAGGAATGTAAGATGCATATAAGAAGAATCATCCTATGATTTCTATATGAATTTGTTTTTATTATTTATGTAATTTGAGATATATTTCTTTTCTTTTTTTTTTCAGCTTAGTTTTTTCTTTTCTTTTATTAAGTAAAATAAGAATTAAACCAGGGCATGGTTATTAACATGAGAATATAATATTTGATTTGGAACCTAAATATAGAAAACATTTGCTTTCTTTTCTACACTATCTATCCACCTTACAACGACTATTGATGAAAGATGTGTTATTTGGCAACCTGAATTCCTGGTGACCTCATAAAATTTAAGATATTTCAATAATAAGTACTAATGGTAACTAAGCAAATAAAAAATGAAGTAGCATGATACAACTTGTTGGCCCATGTTTGCATCCCTATTGATTTTACAACACACATACAACTTCTTTTCTTCACTTTTAAAATTTTGTTTTGTGCTCTTCTTTCATGTCTAAATCTAATTGGATCCATTCATCCATGAATAGAAGTGTAAATAGCAATTCTAACATCATTAAGTCTTGTTGCGGCCAATTCCCTCGTCGCCTGATCGCCGGAAACGAGCACCTGCAAGGGAAGTCCACACAGACCGGAGGGAGCCTCCGGCGAGGACCCTCCGACGATCAAGTCAGAGAGGAGACTAGACAACAGTAGAGAGGAACCAGGAGAGACCCAGCGTTGGAGCGTGGGGAGAGATGGATTTTGCTCAGCTTAGCTTACCTCGAACTGTTGCCTTACCCCGTTTTATAGTAGGAGGCGGTATGGTCCCGCCGTCAGTGATGTGGACAACTGTGGAGTTGTCAAATCGCCTTGGGCTGTTACATCGCTGGGGGTTGCCATGTCGTCGATGGGTTGACAGGTCCTAGGAATTAATTGGCGTCTTTGGTAGGACAATTCTCCAAGTCTCTGGCAGGGCAATGCCCCTGGCAGTCGTACGGTGTGTCCTTGATAGGACTGCAGCCCATGCCGGTCGTTCGGCATTCTCGAAAGGGGCTGGCCGACTATATGTCGGGACTTGATCGTCGGGTGGCGACTCCAGAGCACGGTCGACGTCTAGAGGGGTTTGTAGAAGTCGGATGTTAGTCGTTCAACCCGACGGAGAGTCGGTGTTGTCCCACCCGGCATGGAGTCGGCTTTCGGGCGGTCGGAGGCGGCGTTGGCCAGTTGGGCCGACACGCCCAGGCCGGTCATCATCGGCAGTCGCTGCCAGCGTCGCCCGTTATCAGTCGGGCAAAGTTGGTCGGTCCATCTCGGGGATGGGTCGGTGCCAGGATCTGCAGAGGAGTTGGTGCCGGTTCGTCGGTGTCGGAGAGTCAGCATTAGTGAGTCGGCGTCGGGATCCGTTGGTGAGTCGGCATCACAATCAGTCGGCGTCGGGATCAGTCGGTATATCCCAACAGTTGCCCCCCCACTCCCGAGTCGGATGTCACGTCGGTCCGCGTTTCCACGCGGTGGGCGTCGGGCGAAAGGAGTGGATCTTCATGGCGTCATGCCCTGATCTTGCTGACCTCACCAGTGGTCAATTCAGACAAAATGGTGTCAGACGATTCGGTGTCAGACGATCCGGTGTCAGACGATCCAGTGTCAGACGTCTTCTAGAAAATGCAAACCGCTGTCAGGAGCCCCGCTTGGGAGCGCGGACCACCGTCAGGCGTCCCATCGGAACGCGGAACGCCGTTGGCGAATTAATCCTGAGGTGCGGCGCTTCCGCCACGTGTCGGTGGATTATTGGGCCGGAGTCGCTCGCGCGGATGGAGGCGACGTGGCGCAATCTGGGCGGGTGCGTCGAACAGTCGGTCGAGAGAGGGCCCAGATGTTGCCACGTGCCGCTCATCCGGAAAGTCTTCGTTGGGCGCGCTCTCATCCCGGCCATCGAAAAGCTCTATATATAGGGGGTCGTCTGCATCCAAAATCTTACTTTTTCTGCTCTGCTGCGGAGACTCTGCCCGTGCGGTCCCGCGTCCCAGGTAGCTCTGTCCTTGCTCTCTGTTCTCGAAAAAACTTCTTCAAGTTTTCAGTCCCTTTCCGCTTCCTTTGGGTCCTTTTCTCCTTCTCTTCTTCTTCTTCTTCTTCCTTTTCCTTCTCCTTCTTCTTTCTCCTTCTTCTTTTCCTCTCTTCTTCTTCTTCTTGCTAGTCTTGGCGCCATGGCCAGGACTTGTCCTCGGAGAGGTCAGTCGGGGAATCCGACTGATGATCTTCGATCGGTCCTGGAGGCGGAGGTCTCTTCGCTTTCAGGGCCGAATGTCGATCGGCTCCGGGATCAGTATAGCATCTCGGAGCAGTTTCGGCTCTTCGCCCCTGGGGCCGATGGACGGGTTAACAATCCGCCCGCGAGCCAGGTGGTCTTGTACGTCGAGGACCTCCGGGCCGGTCTTCGTCTTTCCGATTTCGGAGTTTGTCCGGAACGTGCTCGATTATTACGGACTTTGTCCGTAACTGGCGCCGAACTCAGTTCGGATAATAATCAGTTTTGCTTTGCTGTGTCGGCTTTTGCCGACCGAACCTCGAATCTTCCTCTTTCGGGCCTTCTTTGTCCTCCGACCCTATCCTAAAGCTCGAGGATGGTGGTTTTTCAACCCCCAGAAGGGTTTCTCTTTCATTACCGGACTTCCATCGTCTATTCACGGATGGAAGAACCAGTTCTTTTTGTCTCTTTCTCTTCTCCTTGGGGGTTTCCATCAAGCTGGGGCGAGCCTCTCACCTGGCTGAACGAGAACAACCGGGTGGAGGCGGATGACCGGGAGGACTTTCACCGACTAAAAGACATGTCGGTGCCGAAGCAGAGGGAGCTTGTTATCGAACAAGCCCTCTATGACGCTGGTCTAAGCCTGGTCCCCCGTTTAGGTACGGTCCGGCCCCTCAATCGTCCTTTCGCTTTTTGTTTGTCTCAGACTCGTACTAACCCTTCTATCGAAATTGCAGGTACCCCGTCGGAGATGAGGCCGTCGGACGTCGAGATCAGGCAGTACGCGGCAAGGAAGAGGCCGTCGTCTGGGGCTGGGCCCTCACGACCGTCGAAGAAGCCCAGGGCGCCGCCCACGATCATCGCAGCATCGGCGGCCGAACAGCAGGAGCCAGTCATCGCTCTGTCGGCTCCGGCGGCCCTACCAGAGGAGCAGCCGACGGAGGTGATGACCGAGGGTGCGTCGGCGGTCTCGCCGGTAGTGGAAGACCGGGGTGGTGTTCGAGAGCCCGAACGCCCTTCGGTGGCCCCGATTGCGGCTTCGGGGGAGCGCAGTCAAGCTCGAGTCTCCCCTCTTTTCTCGACCTTCGCGCGTGGGCGGTCGATCCGGGGAAGGCCCCGATGGCCCCATCAAACGACGCAGGATCGGGGGACCGCACCGTGCCGCTCTGCATCCAGGTCTCCGAAGGAGGGTCGGCCTTGGCCAACCACGATTTGGCCAGAAAATTATGTCAGGCGATTCTCCTTCCGACCGATCAGGATGCTTTGAAGACTCGACGGGTGACCGACATGCTGTCTTCCTTCTATCCGACCATGATCGGAGTAAGTCCTGCCTCGCCTTCTCCCTTCACTGTCGTCGGTTACTTATTTTATCTCACTGACAGTCGGCTTCTGTATGCAGTTGATTCACACAATGTCCGAACTAGAAGTCGGATACCGGAGGTTTGGCGACGTCCGGGCGGCGTGGAAGGATAAAGCAATGACCGCCGAAGCTGAGAAGGCGGTGCTGGTCGAGCATCTGAAACAGTCGACCGATCGGGAGGCGAGGCTCGAGGAGGAAATTTCTCACCTCACCGACACCTTGGCAGCCTCGGGGCCAAACTAAAGTCGGCCCGCGAGGAAGCCAAGAAGAAGGGTCGGGCTGCCCACCGGCTACGGCGCGAGCGAGACGGCGTCGCTGCCGAAGAAGGAACTTCTGGAGAGCGGGTATGCCTCGTACCGGGTGGGGTACGAGGACGCTCGGGATGCGGTTCAGGCTCGGTATCCGGAGTTGGACCTCAGCAACATCGTCCCCCCAGGGTCTGATGATCAGGCTATGGAGGAAGAGGTTGAGGCGTCGTCGGGTGGCCACACTGTGATGGAGGAAGACGCTCCAGAGCCGGTCGACGAAGGCGAGATTGCTCCGACTTCTGATCCAGCGCCGACTCTAGCTGACACGTCGGTCGGGCCCGAGCTTCTCTCGATCGAGGATGTCTACTCTGAAGGATAGCCAGAGTTTTATCGTATCTGTTTTTGCTTTTCATATACTTGTAATCGGGCCTCGGCCCAGTTTTGTAAGCTCGAATTTACTTATGAATGAGATGAAAAATTTTTCAACTTCCTTTCTTTTGGTATTCTGGAGTGTATGCTTCATAGACCCGACGTACTTTATTAGGTCGTTCAATAGTATCTCGGGTCGTCGGTCAGGTAGTCGGCGACGTGCGCTGTGAAAAGGCAGGGCGGGTCCCAACTATAGACCGGTCGCTTCGATGGTCGTAGGATGCGACTGTCGAGGACTTAGGTCGAGAGTCAGTTGCCCAGACGTAAGTCGGGCATGTCCGTTCAGTCGAAGGTCAAAGTTGATTGATCGTCATCCGAACGTGAGTCGGGCGCATCCGTCCAGTCGGAGGTCGACTGCCCTCCGGGTATTATTCGATGACCCGATAGTCGAATGACGTCCGACGTGCTCAGTCGGAAAACGATGGCAAGTCGTGTCCCCGTTATCCAGATCTTGGTCGGGTGTGTACGTCGCGTCGTATGATAAATGGTGGTAAGCCGAATATCCTTCGACCGGTCGTGACCTGGTTGGTAAGTCGCGAACTTGACATTGGTCGCGTTGGCGCTTTGCCTTCCTTGTCCGGAGCCAAGTCGGCAAATTAGTCGATCGTTTTGCCCGCAAGTTAGCTCGTAGAAGGAGTGTAACTCCTGTGAATGTAGATATATTATCGATCCTCGCAAGAGTCCGATGAATCGGGGTGTTGGGCCCAAGTCGGGCGTCGGGGCTCGTGCTTCTGCGAGCGCTGACCCATAGTCGAAGAGTCGAAATTTCAGACTCCGAAATTTTGAAGCCGAATTCATATTTCAGATGCGGGCATACAAAACTTCATTGGTAGTACATCCTCAGATTGTCAGCATTCCAAGTCCGAGGGATGGCCGTTCCTTCTAGGATTTCCAGTCGGTATACTCCCGATCGGTAGGAGTCTGCTACTCTGTAGGGTCCCTCCCAATTCGGGGACAACTTTTCTTGCTCCAGAGGTTTCGAGACTTCCGCCTTCCTCAAGATGAGGTCTTCGGGTTGGAAAAGCTTTGGCTTAACCCTAGCGTTGTAGTACTGGGCCATCCTTTGTCGGTAGGAAGCCATGCGCAGCTGAGCCTCACGTCGGAGTTCGGGCAGGAGATCCAAGTCGGCCTCCGATACTCGGAGTTATCCGGCTCAGAATACTGCTTGACTCGGGTCGATGGCATGCCGATCTCCAGTGGGATCATCGCTTCCGTCCCGTAGGCCAAGCTGA
>KE504925.1:534077-553339 GCA_000441515.1 Elaeis oleifera
CTTTGTGCACCAAAGTTTGATGCCATATTTCCTCACACACAAATAATTTTTGTATGAGATTATTTTATGCTAAAAAATCCTTTCCCTTCTCTATCTCACATCCAAATTTGGTTAAAATCTAATTTTAAATGGTATATTCAAATCTGATTTAAAATAGAATACCATATGGATAATGTTTGACATTATCTCTTAGACCTTGCCGTCAACTTATTTTTTTCTCCCTATGTGTGTGATATTTTGAGGAGATTTTTCATGAGAAATCAGTTGGAGAACTAATTTACCATAAAAAATATGGGAAGGGCGTCCATATTTTTTTTGGTATGTTTTGGGTGTGGGAATTGTGAGGAGGTGATATCTCTTAGAAGAGTCCAAGATTTCTTGCACTCTTCTCCCCTACTCCTTACATGCCATAATAAAAGGGTTTTATTTGTGTGTGCATGTAAGAGAGAAACCAGAGAGAGCTTTACATGGTGAGGGGTCCTTGGGGTTGGTTCATGATGTGAAAAAGGGAGAGAAAAGTTCTCTTCTCTTGGGTGAGCACAAGATCAAAAATCCTAGGGTTTAGTTCTCAGGATTTGAGAAGAGAGAAAATAAGAGAGAAAATAGTTTCTTCTCCATCTTCTTTCACTTCTTTATCTCCTCCAAAAGTCTATCTTCAATCTCTGAAAAAATTTTAGAGATTTGAGGAAAGGATCTAGATCAGTCAAGAAGAAGATCTTCGCGCGAGCTAGCACTCCCGAAAAGATCGATCAGATCGGAGCTTCGAGTGGACTTTCTGTAGAGGTCGGATACATGTACGGCTGTGAGCAACCAGCAAGGATCATCCTTACCATATTTTTCAACAGCGACGATCATCGATCTGTGCTTAGATATCGAGTTCTGAACTCAAATTAGAAGTAGATATGATATACTGCTTACATCCATGCATACAGATTTTATCATGTGATTATTTCAGATAATATATGCAACATATCATGTCATAGATCCTAGAGTAGGTTGATTTGATGATTAGATTATATACATGTTAGATTAATTTGATTAATCTCATTATCTTCTATTATAATTTATTTAAAAAAATTTGAAATACATGCATGAAATCGTCTACGTTCACCAACAAATATCTAAGAATTATATGCCTTATAACATGGAGAGATGGATCTCCTCATGTATCTTGTTAGTTTTTTAGGAGCAAACTGAGATGATTGAAATGCTCACATTTCTCAAAAAGCTCTTTTGTTCTGATGTACATTCATCTATAAGTGGTGAAGATTCATTTACTTAGAACATCAGATCAAGATCAGCATATCCTAATTGAGCATTAATTTCTCTTTCTATTCCAAAAATTTAATCTATTAAGAAAAATTTTTTTTATGCCACTATCAATAATTATGGGAATTAATACTGTGAATAATACATGCTTACATTATCACCAAATAATGAGACTAATTAAATTTATCTAAAGTAAATAAATTTTTTGATATTTAACTTTGATGGATAATTAGGCGCATCATTATGTCTCTCCTTTGGGCGAGTGTGATAACATATTAGTAGCTATACTCATTTGATGATATATCATATCATCAGTGAACCTAACAAGACTTGCTCGTTGGATACAAACATATTATGCCTTTAGATATAAAATATCATTCGATCCAATATATAATTTAAGTATTTCATCCGTTTAAACCTCGAACATGAAGATACTTCTTTAGGAGCGAATCAACATTTCAGTAGCTTAGATGCAGTTATGACACTATTAAAATTTTATTAGATCAATTAGATTTATTCATAATTATACTTATAGAAAATTTTTAGTTTTAAGAGTTTGTGGTCATTTTGATGATTGCACTAAAATAATCAAACCAAAACCTTCAATTCCTTATAAACAGTATCAACAAACTTTATATGCACAACATGGCAAGATGCAATTGTAACACTATTAAATTTATTATATCAATTAGATTTATCTAAATTATACTTTATAGAAAATTTTTGATTTTAAGAGTTTGTACTTTGATGATCGCACCGAAACAATCAAATAAAAAACTTTCAATTCTTTATAAACAGTGTCAATAAACTTTATATGCGAAACATGATATGAATACATCATCAAAAATATGATAATAGGCTTGTAATTTTTTATTTGCATATAAACAAATCAAATAGTATATAAATTAACCATATAATCTATAAATTTATATTTTTATGAAATAAAACTATATGATAGGGATCTTATTATAATTATCAGAGAATTTTTATGTAATAAAGTTTATTATGGGGACTAAATAATAATTCAAGAGTTTTTATGTAGTAAACTCTATGACAGGAATCAAAATACAATTTTACAAGGATCTTTATACAATATATATTTTATCAGGGGCTCAAATGCAAAAAATCCTCTTTTTTAAGTTAAATTGATGTTTGGATCGAAACCCAAAACCTGAATCCTTTAGGCCCTTATCTTCTTTCTTACTTTTTCAATCATAATTGAGAATCCCCATTGCCAGCAAAAATGTTTCACCCGATTCACCTCCGATGAGCACAAAAATATTTCACTGGCAAACCACAACCACCGGCAAACCACAACCACCGGCAGTCGGCTTGAGACCACCATTCTAGCTATCGATGAGCCAGCCATTCGATGGTTTGATGGGTGATTAGTGGATAATGAGGAGCTATAAATCGATACTCCTTCCCTCCAAAACCCAGCTAGTGGCTGTCGGAAAATCTCAATCAATGGACTACCGCCCTCTCCCTAATGCCCTCCATCAATTTCTCGATGGGTGTGTCAGCAATTGGCCAATGGATGGGAGATCAGTGGGGGTTTCAAATTGGGCCTTCACCTCCTAAAAATCCATTCAGTGACCGTCGGATTAGCCCGAATCGATGGGCCGCAGCCATCTCTCTAGGTTTCCACCGATTTATTCTTGGTGATCAATAGGAAGGATCACTGGTTTATCGAGATCCGACGGCTCCTTCCTCTCTTCTCTCCCATTCTTCAATTTTTTTTTAATTTCTTTATAGCCGGTCAGAGATCAGAGACCGATGGAGCAGCATGGTGCGATAGCTGTCGAAAGAGGAGTCCGGCTATCTTGACGTGAGGAGGGCAACTTTTCGGCCCTTTTCTTCTTCTTCTAATTTTTTCCTCCTTTGATTATTTATTTATTTAAACAATAATTAAAATTTATTAAAAATAAATAAATAAATAAATAAAATAATACAAGTGTATGCCCCCATGGAACCACAAATGATTCCTTAGATTGATTATGACAACTTCATACAATCGATCAAGATGGTTGGTCAGATCTATATTCATGAAATCTTGATATTTTAATGTTCAAGCCAAATAACCTATATAACTTTGATACCACAATATTAGATCCTTATGGGACAATAAAACTTACATGAAGATGAAGCCATCAAAACCGTTCATGATCTCTCCAATTAACACGATCCTAATTCGTACGGGATCTTTCCACCTGTGACCTGCAATAAGAAAAGAACCAATCTAGATGTGCTCATTGCTATCGTCGAGCAGCACTTTTTTCAATCTTAACTCTAAGAATTTCCGATGGAGAGGACCTTATAAGCTCGGATGAGTTAGGGATCAACTCTGTAGGGGTATCCTTTTTAATGTATTTCATCAATCAGAGGTAGTATATGAATCAGTCATAAAATTAGAAGATAGACGTTATCCACAATGGTCATGTAGAGGTTAACTTTATCACAATAATCATAATCATTAACTATATCTTTATTAGTTTATTACAGATTTATCTTTAGTCTGAGTCCAAATCAATTAAAACAACAAAACAAATCCTGATATATGTTAGTGTGGATCACATCTGGATGAGGCTTAATCGGATAAATTCCAATAGAGATAAGATTGGCTGATTCGGAGCTGGTAGTTATCATCCTTCACTAAAAATGTTCTATCTTTGGTTGTGGGATTGCATACTTCTCATGCTGTTTGGGAATCTACTGAAAAGATGTATAAGGCTTTCTATGCACGATTATCTTCCCAAATTTAAGATATTTTCTGATAGTGTTGCAGCCATCGGTAGACCCATGGATGATGAGACTTTGATTAATGTTACTCTCATTGGTTTAGGACCTGAATACAAGTCCTTGCGATGACCTCAATCAACATTCTTACTGACCCAGTCTTTCTTTGATGATTTGTGTGTAGCTATCTTTATAGGAGGACCATGTTGGGCAACAAAATCGGTGATTTATCGGCTTGTCTCTTTCTACTAATGCTGTTACACAATGCAATAGCTCCAAGGGCAATGGGTCTCATTCTGTCAGTAATGATAGTTAGCATTAGTAGCAATCTTGGACTTTCCAATCTTTAATCAATCCTCGTCATCTAAATTTCGTGTCCATGTTAGAGGTAAATATGTGGCTCATGAGCAGTTCTTCTCGTGGGCTTTTCCAACCTTCTTCTCAGCCCCCAGAAGCATGGTGCGTAGCACTCAAGACAACGGCATTAACAGAAGAGAAGGGACGGAAGAAAAAATTTATTTCTCAGACGCCGCATCTTGACCTCGTGTGCAGAGCCGGTCTTGATATTTTTAAATTAAAATTAATAAAATAATAATTTTTTATTAAAAATTAATATATTTTAAATATTAATTATTATTGAAAATTAATATATGTACAATAATTTTTTATAGATATAACCGTTAGGCCGCGTGTAAAATTTATCATTAATTTATTTAATTATTTTTTTATTATGATATTATAGAAATTATTTTTATATCTCATTGGAACATCAATGCAGGATTTGGGGTCTGGGGTCTAGGACGGTCGTCCAATTCGATCTGTCCCAAAATCGGTCCTGCTCATATGTGAGCCAATCACAACGGATGGTGCGTGCGCCCGTGATGCATGAAGCATTTCTCTTTATTCGACCCATTGGATATCTGATCCGATCCGATTAGAACTCGGGACGGATATGGGTTTTAAAAAAATATTCGAAGTAGATTCAAGTTGGATATAAATAATGGGATGTTCAATCCGATCCGATATAATTTAATTATATTTTTTTTAAATTATAATTATTTATAATATTTATATATATTCGATCTAATCTGAATAGATTCTTTTTATTTATTTGACTCGAGCTAATTCGTACTTTTTTTCTCCAATCCGAGAGGAATATGAGACAGATATGAATAAAAAATTATTAATTATAATGCTGATATGAATATTAGCCCATTCTATTCATGCCACGAGCAATGTCAACCAGAGATGTCAACGGCAAACGGATCATATATGAATTGAATTGGCTATGTGCCCAGGCAAACTCTTCTTCTTCTTCTCTCTTTCTCTTATTTTATTTTTATAAATTTTTTTATTTTTATTTTTATTTTATTTTATTTTATTTATTTTTTTTCTCTCTCTCCTCCTGATGAGCTGCCTTCAGCGTCCCACCCTATCATCAACGGGACATGCCCCCCTATCCGGTCAGAATACAATTAATACGTTATTTATGTAATACTTAATATGCTCTGCACTGTTACCCTCATTGATAAACTCCCTTCCACGGCTCTCGATCATTACCACACCGTCCACATCATTTTTGCTAACTAATTTCGCTCTTGATACCCGCATTTAATGCTTGTTTGTTTTTGGTAGAAATTTTTTGGTAGAAAATGCTTGTTGCTCACATAATCGAACATTTGGATTTATATTTAAAAAAATTATATTTGTTTATAGTCAAGATTTTGTTTGTTGTGATGGCAAATGATGGCCATCAAAGGATATGTAATGTTTTCAAAAAAAAAAAATCTAGCAAGTGATTGTCTAGGCACAAAAAGACGGTATTCTCAAATAATGATAAAAATGTTGAATATATCTTCGGTACAGAGACTCCATAAAATAATTTTTATTATAATGAAATAGATATAATTATTTTCCACTTCATGGTTGGATGAATTTATTTGAGAACAAACTACTGGGCCATCTAATATCGGCTATTACCTATTATTGAAAAAAATATAGCAGGTTTAGATTCAATATCATATGATTAATGACCTTGAAAACCTTTGGAACATGAAGGTCGTATCCTTTTGGCCCCTCGATTTTACCCAGTATTCGGTGTTTGCGTTGCAAACATCCCAACTCCATTAAATCCTTCTAAATTTGACGACCCTTGACCTCCATTTAATCCTTTGTCCTCCTCCTCCCTGAACACCTTTGATTGATCTGACTAATAAAGACAGAGTGACATAAGAATGGGTTGGGTTAAGGTACCGTTTCTCTTGGTGGCCCTCCAGGCCATCACCCTTTTATTATTGCCAAAGAGAGCCACCGCAGGTGATTTGCTTTCTTTCTCCTCTCCCCTCTGGTAATTACTGCTCTGATCACTGAGTTCTGCCATTGCTCTTGTTCAGTCTTTCATTGTTGTATTTCTTCTTGTTTTTTTTTGGTAGAACTTTCATTGTTGTATTTCTAGTTGCTTTTTTCCCCCACTTTTCCTTCTTTAAGTGAAGAAGAGAATAATGTTTGTGTGATTTGGTCCACCATTTAACCTTTTATCGTTTTTAGTTTGTTTTCTCTTTTTGTTTTCAAAAATCTCTCGAGAAGAAAAATGAAATAGATTTAGCAACATGTATGATGAAATTTTTTGAAAAAAAATTCAGAAACAGTTTGTAAAATTTTTAGAGTTGATGGAAGTAAAAGTTTATTGCTTCAAAGTTGAGCGAAAATAAAACAAAGATAGCAAAATTTTGTATAAATGCTATCTTCAACAATATCAATCTCTATATACTATATTACTAATTTAGATAAACAAGAACACAAAAAACAACAAAGCCGCATAGGCTCTAGCCTTTTGGTTTATTTTATTTTATGCCTATTCTTTTTAAATAGTATATAGTTCCCCTCTTTCATAGGGTTCCACATGAGTTACTCCTACACCAATAATCCAAGTTGTTGAATGTAATCTAGTATCTAAAAACTGCTTGCATTCTAAAATCATATGATTCGAAGACTCTTGATCTATGCATCAAGTAGTTAAAAGTTAGACAGCCTAATAAAATTGAATTAGATCAATTTTTTGATCACTTGATGCATATGTTAGGGATCTTCAAATCATATAATTTTTTTATGCAAGTAGTTTTGAGGTAGTGGATCACATCCAACAGCTTGAATCATCGATGTATGGCCTTCATTATCCAATTTTAATGGTATGTTAGAGACTAAAAATATAGGCTTCTTTGGAGCTTCAAGTCCATTTGCTTTGTCTTGCTGCTGACATGAGTTACTTATGTTTTGGTTTTGTTGGTCAGATAATGTTTGTGATGGCAAGGATTGTGGGCAGGGGATCTGCAAGCCATCAGACGGTATGTTTGGGTATGTGTGTGAGTGCAAACCCAACTGGTCTCAGTTCCACATTGGAGACTATTTGCGCTTCCTCCCCTGCACAATTGCCGGGTGTCGGTTCTCTATCTCATTAAGAGTTTCTTTTTTGAAAATACCACAATTGTTCATTATCATTTACGCCTGAATTTGAGAGAAGATGCCAACAATTTCTTAGTTTCTTCTTCCTTTTTTGCCTTTCTTTATTGCTTTCTTGCCTTTCAGTTTTTAGAGGATACATATCAACAATTTCTTTTTTGATGGAATACATATCAACAATTTCAAAGACAAGTTTTGAAAGGCAAGGAACTAAATTTATTTGGAGACTAAAATAGAAAGAAAAACAACAAGTTATTTAAAGGCTAATATGATAAAGAAAAGATCAGTAATGAATCTAAATTTCATATTAGAACAAGTTTATATTATAAATAGTTTAGTGCATGAGGAGAATGGTTGAATGAGAGATGCTAGATCAGAAATGATGCTAGATTAGAAATGGAGCCCAATGTTTCTCATAGTTTAGCAAATGTGATCTTTAAGATGGTGCAATACAAGGAGGGTATGGGATCTGATCCGTGTTCTAGCACCCACCGCTTTTCTTGTACTATGATCACCACATATTGTGGTGCAATTTCTTTTTATTCTTCAGGTTTTTATATTTAGAGATCAGAAAGTTTATTTAAAACACCAACAAAAATAAGAAAATATTCCATAGTTATATTAGGATATATGAGCTTATATTTGTTGAGTAAAGAAGGCGTGATACATATAATATGAATGCATCCTATATTAACAAAGCAAGTTAATATGTTTGTCTGAAAGGTAAAAGCCTTTTGTTTCCATAAATAATTAATAAGAACCAAATAAAAATTGAATGTGGCAAAAGGATGAATTTGGACGCTATCTCAATCATTGCAATGCTCAATGAATTGGAGATCTGAATTGAATCTTCAATCATTCTTCATTAGCTATTTGAGTAATCATAATACCAAATAGGACTCCTTAATTTCATTTTCTTTAGAGATAAAAGCTGCAAAAAGAGGGCTTAACTAATTGAGGTAAATTCACATTAGTGCTTGTACATAGAAGGCAAATTAAGAGGTTCCAACTTGAACCCACTTAATTAAAAATGACCCTTGATATGGATTTTTAGTTCAGTTCAATTATGTTGGACCCAAACTAATTTCAAGTCTAATAGGCCAAATTTTATCTGAATTGAAGCAAATATACAGAATATTAGCAGATTAATAGAAGACTATTAGAAGACAAATAATCCAATGTGGACCCGAGCCTAAGAGAAGAATGATCATCATCCAATGGCCTATTAACTTTACAAATAAGTTGTAAATGAACCAAACTTTTGATCAAGAGCTCAGGCATGGATGATAATTGGCTCATCTAAGCTTGTCTAGCTAAGAAAATAACAAGCTTAATCCTTGTTCTAAGATCTTATTCTATTAAGCTCAAAACAGTAGGTTTGCAAAAGCAAGTAGAAGCAAAGGCTCATTCAACCTTGTTTTATAGGAAAAAGCAAAGCCTACAACTTGTCATTAAGCTCAACTCAGCTTGAATGCCTTTTCATTTGACAAGTGGAACCTGAGCATTTGAAGCTCATGCCAGCTTAGCTCATTCATTGCCCGATTATAACAGGCTGACATGCATGTGAAATAATTCGATTAGTCTAATCCATTTATGAACATATCTGATATTTTTTTCTTCTTAATTAGCTTAGAGCTTTGTTGTTTCCAGGTTCCATCAATTACTCTTGCAACAATGAATCCTCAGCTCTGGCACCCTCACCACCTCCCACCACCAAATGGATCCATCTTTGATCGTATGCATAGCCATCATTCTTTATTTATTTATATATTTTTGCTGAATCTTTACTAAGACAAGTAGGTCATTCTTGTGATTGTTGATCTTTCCTCTCATATATTTCTCTCTATTTTCAATATATAGCATGCCATTGGTCCTATTGTGGAGGCGGTACATGCGTAAAGACATCAACATTCAGTCACCGTTGTGAATGTAATGAGGGTTACTTCAACCTTGTCAACGTCAGTAGCTTGCCATGCATAAAAAATTGTAAGCAGAACTTCAAATAAAAGAATAAATTAGAAAGAATTCATTATATTAACTTTTGAAGCAGATATTCCTAAGTAATGTGAGGATGTTGCAGGTTCTCTTGGGGTAGACTGTGCAGAGAAAGGGATCTTGCCAAATGCCTCATCTCCATCTCCATCTCCATCTCCATCTCCACCTCCACCTCCACCTCCATCTACGTCTCCACCTCCTCCTCCACCTCCCACCGGCAATTCATCAAGTGATGGTAAGGATGGTTCATAACTATCCAAATAAGCTGATATGGTTAGTAGATTGCATCTAATATTTCATATCAAGTGACACTTAACAATTGTGTATTTTGCTGAATTCATGCAACAGATTCCTTTGCTCCAAATAGGCTCTAATCTTTGTTTGTTTTGTTTTCCCCAACGGATTTGTATGGTACTCAAAATTTACCAACCAAAACTCCTTCATGAGTCTCTCTTCTACAATCTCTTGGTTTCTAATCTATCTATCTATCTATCTATCTATATATATACATATAATGACACTAATGGTCGGCTAGATGCCATGTTAGAGACAAAAAAAATAGGCTTCAAACAAGAAGTTCTCTCGAGCTTGAGTTCCATTTGTCTTGTCTTGTTGGGGCATGAGTTATTTATGTTCTGATTTTGTTTTGTTTTGTTGGTCAGATGATATTTGCAATGGCAAGGACTGTGGGCAAGGAACCTGCAAGCCATCGGACAGTATGTTTGGGTATGTGTGTGAGTGCATACCCAACTGGTCTCAGTTCCACATTGGAGACCATTTGCGCTTCCTCCCCTGTATAATTCCTGACTGTAGGTTCTCTATCTACTAAAAGTTTCTTTCTCAAAAATACCATAATTATTCACCATCATTTACACTTGTATTTGAGAGCAGATGCCAACAATTTTTTACTTCTTCCTTCTTTTTCTTTCTTTATTCCTTTCTTTCTTTTTAGTTTGTAGAGGATATATATCAACAAGTTCAAAACAAACTGTACCTTGGTTATGCCGGTCCATTACAAAAGCCAGAACATCAGCGTAGATAAAAATATAATAGAAAAACGAACAAGTTATGTGGAGACTAAAATTTTAGCTGATATGATCAAGAAAAAGATCAATAATAAATCTGAATGTCACATTAGAACAAGTTTAAATTGTAATAGGCTGAAACCGAAACCCTAGGACATGCGGGGAATGGTTGAAGGAGAGGTGTTGGATCGGAAATAATGATACATTAGAAATGGAGCCCCAAGTTTCTCATAGTTTAGCATATGTCATCCTTAAAATGGTGCAACACAAGGAGGGCATGAGATCTGATCCATCTTCTCACATCTGCTGTTTTCCTTGTCTTATGATCACAACATATTGTGATGCAATTTCTTTAATATTTAGATTTTTTTTTTATTTAGAGTTCAGGAGGTTTATTTAAAACAGTAATAAAAGTTAAAAATAGTTAGAAATTGATATATTCCATGGTTACATTAGAATATGTTAACTTATATTTGCTGAATATAGAAGCCATGATGCACATAATATCAATGCCATCTATTGTCAAAGTAAGTTAATATGTTGGTCTAAAAGGTAAATTTTTGGTTTGAAGTAGAATAAATTAATAAGGACTCAGTAAAATTGAATGTGGGCGAAGGGATGAATTCGGATATTTTCCAAATAATTGCAATGATCGATGAATTGGAGATCTGAATTCAATCTTCAATCATTCATCATTATATATTTGAATAATCATAATACTGAATAGGACTCCTTTCTTTAAATATAAAACTTGTCAGAAAACCCTTAACTAGTTGAGGTTAATTCATACTTGTGCTTATACAGAGGAAGCAAAGTAAGAGGCTCCAGCTTGAACCCACTTAAAAATGACTCTTGATATGGACTAAATTAGGTTCATTTCAATTATGTTGGAATCAAACTAGTTTCAAGTCTAATATGTCAAGATTAGAAGACTAATAAAAGACTATTAGAAGCCTAATAATCCAAGGTGCACGCCAACCTAATAGAAGATTGAACATCATCCAATAGCATGTTAACTTTCCAAATGACCTGTAAATGAACCAAACTTCTGATGAAGAGCTCAGACATGGCTGATAACAGGCTCATCCAAGCTTGTCTAACTAAGAAACAAACCAACCTCAGTCCCTATTCTAAGATCTCATTAAGCTTGTTTTTTAGAAAAAGAACCAAGCCCACAAATTGTCATTAAGCTTAGCTAAGCTTGAATACTCTTTCATTTGACATGTCAAGTATGAGCATTTGAAGCTCATCTCAGCTTTTAGCTCTTTCGCTGCCCGGCTACAATAGGCTGACAATCTCCCTTAAGAATAACTTATTTATTTACTTGAATATGTTCATGCGTGGGAAATAATTTGATTAGTCTATTCCATTTATGAACATATCTATTTGTTTCTTCTTAATTAATTCAGAGCTTTTGTTGTTTCTAGGTTCCCTCGATTACTCTTGCGGCGACAAAACCTTGGCTCCGGCACCTTCACCACCCTCACCACCACCAAATGACTCCATCTTTGATCGTATGCATAACCATCATTATTATTTATTCATCTATTTTTGCAGAATATTAAGACCAGTAGGGCATTGTTGTGATCTTTGATCTTCTCCTTTGTTTCTCTTATTTTCAATAGCATGCCACTGGTCCTACTGTGGAGGCGGTACATGCGTAAAGACATCAATTTTCCATCACCATTGTGAATGCAATGAGGGTTACTTCAACCTTCTGAACATCAGTAGCTTGCCATGCATAAAAAATTGTAAGATTAACTTCCAGACCATTGTTGTTATCATCATCATAATCCACCAAGTGAACAAGGAAATAAAAGAAGAAATTATGAAGAATTCAACATTAACTTTTGAAGTAGATATTCCTAAATGTTAGGATGCTGCAGGTTCTCTTGGGATAGACTGTGCAGAGAAAGGGATCTTGTCAAATGCTTCATCTCCATCTCCATCTCCCTCTCCCTCTCGATCTCAATCTCCCACTGGCAGTTCATCAGGTAATGTTAAGGATGGTTCATAGCTGTCTAAATAAGCTGATATGGTTCAATTTTCTTAGTTAGTAGACCGCATCTAATATTCATATCAAGTGACACTTAACAATTGAGCATTTTGCTCCATTCCTGCAACAGATTCCATTATTTCAAGCAGCCTGATATGGTTCTTCGTATCAATGTTTTGTCTCTTGATGCTTTGAGCAAAGTTGGAACTCAGATCATTA
Organism: Elaeis oleifera; assembly: GCA_000441515.1. Taxonomy (NCBI): domain Eukaryota; kingdom Viridiplantae; phylum Streptophyta; class Magnoliopsida; order Arecales; family Arecaceae; genus Elaeis; species Elaeis oleifera. The sequence goes on from KE504925.1 coordinate 546,777, forward strand.
GAGTTGAGATTCTTCGCCTGACTTTCGGCATATAACATGTGGTTTTATCTACAGAAGATATTTACATCATCCCCTTGTTGGTCTCTCACTCTGTGTGTGTGTGAGTGTGTGTGTCTTAGAATTATTTCATGCGAACGATATTTAAAGTACCCTGTAGTTGTTGAACTTGGAGTTTTGGATTCAAATTCTTGTATTAGAAATGGTGATATATAGAAAATGCATGTAACAAGAAATGCAGTAATTCCTTTGCCTTCCAATTAAAATCACCGGATTTGTCTACTCTAGCACAAGAAAGCAATAATAACAAAGAGTTTCTAAAACAATACTAACAAAGAATTTCTAAAACAATGACCTTTCGTTTATTGTTTATATTCATGCTAGTACGACCAAACACTTTGTCTACATGTCAAAGAAAGTATGAAGGTAGAATCCCATGGTCAAACATAAACACAAGGCGCATCTTTATTCAAAATCCCCAGGTTTGGATGATGAGGCACAAAGCCTTTTTATTTAGCTTCAGGAAGGTAGGAATTTCCTGCTGTTTGACTAAACAGCTAACGTTGATTGGGTAAAACAAATTTCGGTCATGATTTTTGTGACTGATAGGCGATTAAACACATATAAGCCGGAAAATTACACCTAGTTATAACATGGAGTTGGAGACAATTGGAAGGCAAGAGAACTCATTGGTGGTGATGGTGGTTGGATGTGGACCTAATGTAATGAATGTTTGATGAAAAGGATGCTTCTATGATTCTATTTATTTCAGTGACTGGAGGCAGATGAGCTGATAGAATCAATTGTGAAGATCTAGCGACTCTAAGGTGTTGGTGAGAGTGACCCTTCTAGCTTTTCAAAATGATTATGATGACATAAGTGAACCAAGTTGGATGTGGAAGCTGGAGAAACTCTCCCATGGAAATTCATCTTGGGGAGCCTCTAACGCAGTGAGATGTAGGAGAATTGTGCCATAATTTGAGAAATCAACTGTCTTGTTCACATGTAGATGCTATTTACACTTACCTATAACCTTTTGACCATATACACTGGCTTGCTAAGAAACAAGAAACCTTTGCTCCTTCACAGACCTCTGTAGGTTGCTTATTCAAGTATGAAGGAATTCCAATAAGGTAGTAGTCTTGTTGGACAATTAGGGAATTACCGCTTGCTCCAAATGATCCAACTAAAGTCATCCAATCAAACTCATCTAGATTATTCCATATCATTCGAATGCTAGAATTGGCAGCCTTCTGTTATGAAATCATATCTATTACATCCATCTGGCCTATTGAAGATTTCAAAATTCTACTTTTTGAACCATATAATTCCACTGAGCATAGCCCTATCATGGTAATAGGTTTTTTCTCATCGTCATCCAACAACTCAGCCCATTCCTTCATATCTTCAATTATGGATTCGTGGGAACCTCAGAATTAATGAGAACTCGTAGTATCATCGTTGGTGGACAAAGTCTAGTGCCAATTTTGTCGAAGCATACTTTGTAGCTAGACATCCGGTATCACTTCTGTTTGATCGTTTTGCTTGGAAAATCCCTCCACTTGGAAGCATACATAGGAGAGTTACTAGTTGATCCTTCTATCATAGTCAACAGTAAGAGGTAAACTTGGCTTAAAAAGGTATAAAAAGTCATAGACCAGCATTTCTAAGTCACCATGGAGGAAATTGGCCCAAAGAATAACTCCTATGGATATCTGCAATAGTGCTGCAGGAGTGAGTTTACAACAAGATTGATATTTGATAATGATCCTTTTGTTAAACTTCAGTTCTATACAACCCATTTTTTCTTCTTCGAAAACAGTTGGCTTCATGCCTTCTTTCGTACAAATCGAATGCAGACTTGATTCCCTGCTTTTGTTTTCAGGATTTCTTTCATTCAATTAAGTAGGAACTAGAGAGAGTAGATCTCCTCCTGCCTATCATGATCCGGACCAAAGATTCAACATGCTGTTCCCTCTGATCCCCTAACTTCTGGAAAGAGATTGGCATGAAATTTCTTAGCTTACTCAAGCCCTTCATTCGACCCAAGACTTTTGCAATTTAGGGATGACTCGATTTGCCCCACCTGACCGAAGAAGCCTTTCAAGGCCCAGCAACTAATGATTCCGAGCATGGAAAGGATCAGAAATTAAGATTCATATTTCATGCATCCCTTCGGTCAAGATTTGTTGTCAAACAATCATTTTTCCATCATCCTTGTCATAAGCATAGGTAGAAACTAAAAGTCTCATAAGCATGGATGGTCTCCTTAACCATTTAATAAACCAGGCTTAAGATCATGGATTAGTCTCAGTCACTGAAATCACATCAACTGGTGCATCAGTAACATGTTTGAAAATGTAATCCTGAAGCATATTTGTCCCTTGTAAGGAAGAGCTCCTCCATGCTTGTTTTCTGTGTGCAATCACAACAACAACAACAACAACAAACCGCATGCATGCATGCACCTGTGCACTAACATACACAAAGATGGCCTGTAACTTGTGCAAGACACGCAGGTTACGGGCGAGCAAGCCAACCAGCCAGCCAAACGTCAAATAGGAGAGGCAGCAAGAGAGTAGGGAGGTCAAAATGTGCCAATTAAATATTGTTGATGCCTTTCCAGGGCACTGGGGGAGGAAATTGGAGGGGGTTTTATACATCCATCAGGAAGTATTACTTGGGAACCTAGTGCTGCATACCATCAAGAACCAGCTCATAGGACTATTGTGAACTTGAAGCCATTCGAGAGATATCGATGGTCTGAAGAGAAGTGGATAGAATTTAAGAACACTTGAGAAATTTCAGTAAGGTGGGATCATTCGCATCCTGAGCGAGGATAATGAATTAGGAGATTGGCTAGAACATTTCCTTTCGAATTTTTTATGAACTAAGATGAAAGAAAACCAATCTAAATCCAAGTGATTGCCGGATTAAAGCCCAGTCACTGGTGTTCAACATCCAGTACCTTTACCAAACTGGTTGGCAGCCTCAGTAGCAGATAGGGCAACTACTTTCTTGAGATTCTTGACCATTTAGAGATGTAATGAAGGTGGTCAGATAATTTTTTTGTTCGTTACCTCATGGAATAAGCAGAAGAAAAAGAGGTGATACAAATAAATAAAAAGACAATCAGTACTTTTCAAAAAAAAAAAGAACGGTCAGCAGGTGATCATAAGATAAAGATGGTGAAGATGCCCCAAGCACAAAACATCCATCTCCATGCAGTGGTATCAGTGTGGGTTTTAGCGACTGAAAGGCATTGCAATGGCAGCCAATACTGCCATGGCTACTATTCTCATCAACTTTTACATATGAAACCAAACTTGCAGGTCTGGTTTTGGTCTACAAGGTTATACCAGCATTTACAGAAGGAATAGAACAGAGAGCAGTGGAACCACAGCCATGAGATAGAATCTCAGAATCAGTAGCTAACCTGCCACTGGATTTCTAGGATATCTGCAATGAAATCTGTGTTTGAGTACAATGTCAAGTACAGAAAGGAAGATAGGAGGAGGATGGATCATCAAATAAAAGGGACCTTCCCTGTAAGCCATGCACATATAGAACAATTACGTTTACAGTTTTTTCACTGACGAATCTTGACAGGTTTAATGACATGAGGGACCCATTCTGCAGAAAGAGGACATCAACGAGAGCTTATCATAACTCCAGATGGAGGCTACGATTGCAAAATCCTATATAAATATTTTGCCACCCATAGGCGATAGCTTTCCCAATTCAGCAGCAATCTGGCACATGCGAACCAAGGGCATGATCCCAGTAAAGGCCACTTTTAAACAACTTGCATTTGGAAAGCTCAAAAGCAATCCAAAGTTGCGGAAGCTAGATGATTGCAGGATCAGGCTTTCTTTCTTATTTTTTGGTTGTTTTTTTTAAGTAGAAAGGATTAGGTTTGTTTTTGAGCGAATATTGAGCCAAAATAGTAGATAGGACCGAGAAGATCATGACCCATATTGGAGGGGCAGCAGAGAAAGTTAGCAGAGAAATGAAGATATTGATGACATCAAGATACAAGGAGATGGCAGAATAAATGTATTGATCATAGGTGTGGTGTTAGATTAGATTATTGGCATCGTAAATAATGGAAGCAGAGAAGACGACAGATGCCACCACCCAGAGATTGCCATCGCAATCTTGTTACTGGAAAGCAAAGCTACATGCCACCAGCAATAACATAGGTTAGGTTCAAGAGAGGAGCTTACATGTGTGAATGGAGAGGAAAAAAGTGCTGAACAATCTACTTATCTGGATGACAAGAACATCAGCAGAACCAAAAGGCAGGAAAAGAGGAAAGGAAAAGAAAAGGCGAAATCATGATCTCTGTGGACTGCCCAGAATGTGTAGATGGTAAAAGCAACAAGGACCGTGGCTGTCCGAATCACAGCTTGCAGGAGAGCTCTCCCTGTAAACAATCGAAGCCAAGTGAAACACTAAAACTCTTCAACCAGTTCATCGATTCTTTGAACCTGATTGATCTAAGACTCAGCCAAAGGAGGTTTACATGGTCAAATCATAGAGAAATCCCATCCTTGGCAAAGCTAGACCGATGCTTGGCATCACTGCATGGAATGGGTTCAAAAACTGCCTTCTGGGCACAAAACTGCTTGAATGTGTCAATAGGACCGACCATAGAATGCCATACCGCTCCGTACCGCCCCGTATCGTACCGTACCGATCTCGTATCGGTACGCCATACCGAAGTGTACCGACATTACCGTACCGAACCGCGTACCGACATTAAATAGAATTTCACTGGTACGGGGTCTGATACCGGTACGGCAAACTTTGGGACCGACTACAAGAAACCTTTTAGGTTTGAGAGTCTTTGGTTCTCCATCAATGGGTTTGACAAACTTGCTCAAGCTTGGTGGACCTCAGCCCCAGGAGCAATGGATACAACAGCAAACTTAGTTGTGAAGATTAGGTTCCTCCGAAGCAAACTAAAGGATTGGAATAGAACCAGCAATGGCAATATTGTGGCTACAAAGGAACTGATCAAGAATAGAAGTACTTGGCTTAACCTACAGGAAGAAGAGAGAATTCTGAATCCAAATGAGAAAGAGGAAAGATTATAGCTAAAGGCTCAACTTGAGCAGATCCTAGACTAGGAGGAGGTGCTATGGAGACAGCGATCAAGGATCCAATAGCTAAAAAATGGCAACCGTAACACTAGATTTTTTCACATTTGCACAAGCTCTAGAAGGAGGAAGAATCACATTATTCAGAGCATCAAGGTTTAATAATTGCAAATAGAGAAGAAATAAAAGAAGCTCTTTTCAGATAATATGTAGGTTTGTTCAAAGCCAACAATCAGACTAGTATCAAGGCAGAGTGGTAGACCCTACTACTTGAAGAATAATTTGATCTCTTAGATCTAGAAAGGCCTTTTGGTGAGGATGTAATAAAAAAATGCAGTCTTTAGTCCGTCAAGAGAAAAATCACCAGGTACATACGGATTTCCAGCAAGTTTTTATCAGAGATTTTGGGAAATGATCAAAGAGGATGTCTGTTGATTCTTCAATTTTGCATATCTCAACACAACAAATATAGATAGATTGAACTACTACTTTATAAGCCTCATCCCAAAAGACAAGACCATCTGAGCGCTCGGGATTATAGACCTATTAGCCTCACCAATGGAGTTCTAAAAATTTTTCTAAGGTTCTTTCTCTTTGATTTGCAGAAGTTATTGACTCTCTGGTAATACACTCTCAATCTGCATTCATAAAGGAAGACAGATTAATGATAGCTTCCTCATAGCCTCGAAAATAATCTCTCAATATCACAAGCAAAAACATAAGAGATTGGTGTATTAATAGATTTTGAAAAAGCCTTTGATAATGTTGATTGGGCCTTCCTCCTTGAGCTCCTGAAAGCAAAGGGATTTGGGATGAATTGGTGTAGATGGGTATCAGCCTTGCTAAGTTCCAATAATATAGCACTCTTGGTTAATGGAGAACTAACAAAATGGTTCACTCCCAAAAAGTGTTTAAAGCAAGGGGATCCTTTATCCCCCTTACTCTTTATCCTAGTCAGAGATATTCTCGAACGTATGCTTCAAGTTGCTGCTTCAAACAACGTAATCTCAGGCATCAGAATATTGAACGGCTGTGACAATATCCTCAGTATTCAATTTGTTGACGACACCCTTATCCTGTGTAACACAAAGAAAGAATCTATTGCAAACCTCAAGTCCATTTTTTATACACATTTGAAATGCTTACAAGGTTAAACATCAACTTTGAAAAGAGCTCACTCATAGAAATCGGGATGGGAGAAAAAGACATCAAATGGTATGCAGAATTGATGGGTTATGTTGAATCATCTCTTCCCTTCACCCACTTAGGTTACCCCATTCACCACAGTAAATCTCAAACCGCTGCATGGAAATTTAGAAGATAGACAAAAGATTGGCATCATGGAAAGGCATGATCTTAACTTTGGCAGAAGAGAGTAGTTCTTATCAATGCTGTCCTAAGTTCTATCCCAGTATATTGGATGGCCTCAATGCAATTGCCAGTTGAAGTTAATTAAAGAATAGT
>KE504925.1:553359-578069 GCA_000441515.1 Elaeis oleifera
ATCATGGAAAGGCATGATCTTAACTTTGGCAGAAGAGAGTAGTTCTTATCAATGCTGTCCTAAGTTCTATCCCAGTATATTGGATGGCCTCAATGCAATTGCCAGTTGAAGTTATTAAAGAATAGAATTTTTTTTTTTTTATGGTCTAGTGGAATCTCTTTCAATGGAAACAAATACCTCATTAGCTGGGACAAAGCATGCCATCCTAAAGTATTAGGTGGACTTGGAATATTAAATCTCAGACTACTAAACAACTATCTCCTCACTAAATGGTGGTGGAGATACTACCATGAGCAAGACAGATCTTGGAGGAGGATCATAAAAGAACATCTGCTTCAAAAACCAGCCTCCAAGCCATCCTTCAAGTAGTAAACTCAGGTTTGCATCACCTCTTGGATGGGACCCCTTAAAACCATCAATGGCTTTTTAGTAGTGTGACCTTCAAAGCAGGCAATGATGAAGATATTGCATTTTGGCACGATTTGTGGACTTCATCGGAGCCATTAAAAAGTCTAATTCCCCATTCTCTTCAACTTTGCTAACTCACTGGAACTCTCATTAGTTGAATTCACGAAGAAAATCAATCAAGTTGACCAAATTTTCAATCTCCTAAGCGCAAGGGGAAGAGAGGAGCTCCAGGGCCTCAAGATCCTTCTAACCTCTCTAAACCACTCCAATGGCAAAGATGAAATTTCTTGGAGATGGTGCTCAACTAGTAAATTCTCTATCAAAAACTGCTATAATTTCTTTGCCATGGAGAAATTATTTGTCAAATAGCCAAGATTATTTGGTAACTATCACTACCAGAAAAATAAAGCTCTTCGATTCATTAGCCTACCATAACAAAATCTTAACAGTAGAAGTCCTCAGAAAGAAGAAATGGCAGGCCCTTCAAGGTGTATTATGTGTGGTGAAGTGGAAGAAACTACAAATCAACTATTTACTACCTGTTATTTTGCTCAATTTGTTGGGCTCCACTTCCATTAGAAGTTAAAATACCACGATCACCTGAAACAAATGAAGATCTTTGCACAAACTGGAGAAGGTTCATCAAAGACAAAAGACAAAGAGTGGCTTTGGATTGCCTAGTGGCAACTATTTGTTGGTGCATCTGATTAGAAAGAAATCATAGGACTTTCAGGAGGGAGGTGATAACAATATAAGCGATTGTCCAACAAGCTACTTTTCTTCTCAGAAGTTGGATTAGTGCCTACTCAGGCAATTTTAGGAGTGCAATAGAAGGCCTACTCAAAGAAATGGAGAATAGATAACATGTGTGGTCAAAGCTCATTTGACCCTTTAGAAGATCACAATCTTGATTTTTAAGCTAGATAATCTCACAATCTCATTAGAAAGTCATGTAGCTTCCTTCATGGCCCTGGCATGAATAGTGTCAACAAGGCCTCATCATTGACGGGCAAACATAGAATTAGGCCATCCTTGTAAATATTTATTTTCAATAAATAGGATAGGCCAACCTCCCTTTCCATCAAAAAAAAAAAAGTGAAACACTAAAACTTTCTATCAGGCCTTAAAGATTCTTAGTTCCAAATTTTCAGACTTAGCAACGAAACTAGTTGTTAGTAGACCCCTTGATAAGTGGGTACTTAGAGTTGCAGCAAAATTTGATAGCTTAAGCATATCACATTGAGATGAAGAAACCAACAAAAGTAGATAGAGATAATTTAGAAAGACAATTTTAGGCATCTTTTATTAATTCCTTTTGGTACCCCACATTTGACGGATACTAGAAGAGCCTACTAAATAATGCTATAGAAAGCTATAAGGTTTCAAAATCCAAATTTTATCAAGTTCCATTGGAGCTTCACTTTGAGAGTCCTAGTATCTATTTGGGGTGGCATTCTTGAGATGTTCTTATTCATTAATTTAACCTTTCTAAACAAATGTGCAAGAATATGTCAAAAACATGCGGCCATAGTTAACCTTTATAAAGAATGGACAAATAGGACCAGATGATATATGACACTTTGAATTATTATCGATCTAGTTGGTGGCAATTCTACCATAGTCTGAACAGTGTGATTTTAACCTATTCTCTTAAGTGGACCACATGGGAAGGAACATAAACATGAATCCATACTCATAGATGATTCAAAATACTTTGCTACAACCTTCACAAGGATCAAATATAGAGCCTCCGAAGTCCTAATACAATCTCAAAGCACTCCGAAGTATCTCTTTTCTCTATCTGAACAGATCTTGTAGTAGCTATTGCATAATTCAATGGTGCATGTTGTGGGAAAAAGGTGAATCATTCTTAACCTTTTGCATGAAAGAATGATTGATGTTTTTTTGCACAACATTAAACATTAGATCATTTCTTGTACAGATCTTAAAGCACTCTGAAGTATTTCTTTTATTTGCCTACACAAATCTCATAGCTGCATATAGCAGGAAAAAAAAGGTGAATCATTCTTTAGTACAAAAGATGCAACTCAAAACCTCCACTCCGTCCCTTCTCTTTTGAACCTTCTTTCCCTCCCCTTCACAATAAACCCTAACCATAACTCTACGTCTCCACTAACAAAGAAAAAGAAACCCTATGTTTGGTTCTCTTGGTGTTTGGGCATATTTAGATAGTTTGGTGGCCACTGGAGAAGAGAGATATGGAAGCGGTCAGCATACGTGAAGGGTGGGGACAAGGAGTCTGGCACTTGGCCGCTATATCCAATGCTGGAATATAAATCCAATTTAATGGATTTTTATTTATTTATTTTATTTGATAGTATTTATATAATTTTTGATTTTATAGTGTACCTAAGAATCTTTTAGTTGGTTCCCACTTTATATAAAGAATGAAAAAAAATCAACCTATGAGTTGTAATAGGCGAGGGTGTCTTTTGATTTTCTTTTAAAAAGAAGAAGAGTATGCTAAAAGGTTGGTAGGAGAAACCCAAGTGCAGATTTTTTTAAATTTTTTTTATGAAGAAGAAGATTACAATGAGAGAGCCATTTTCTAGTTGCTGATTTTTCTATATATTTATAAGCTATACTTTTAGATTTCTCATGGTTGAAATGAAGATTTTTCAAAGTGGACTTAAGCCATCTTATTTCCCATTGTTTGGCTTCATCCTCTATTGTTTATGTGATGCCATTTGCATAATATTAGCATCTATTTAGCTCCAACAAACTTGGTATCGGAGTTTAGTTTGGTGATTTAGCAATTGCATTATTGTTTGCTTGCAACTAGGGTTTGAATTGGGGATTTTTGAAGAGCATTGTGTCTGAGCTTGAAATTAGTATAATCTTTAACTAAAATGGAGGGTAATATGCTTTCTATTCGATTTCCTAAATCAACAAAGGGGAACTATGATCATTGGAGCACCCAAATCAAGATTTTATTGGAATCTCAAGAATTTTGGGAGATGGTTGAAAACAGGTTTAAAGAACCTAGCTCACCACAAGAAGAGGAGAGGGTTACTAAAGGTCAAAGAAATATTCTTAAAGAGTCAAGGATGAGAGATAAAAAAAGCTTTATCTATCCTCTACCAAGTCCTTAATGAAGCTAATTTTGAGAAAATTTCTAATGCTAAAACTTCAAAGGAAATATCAAAAATTCTTAAGAATGCCCATTGGAGTGTTGACAAAGTTGTGAAGGTGAGTTTTCAAATTTTGAGAAGAGAATTTGAATACTTGAGCATGAATGAGTTGGAGTCCATTAATTTCCAATTATTTTTTAAAGAGCATTTCAATTGTGAATGAACTGGAAAGAATGGTGAGGGGATTGATGATGTTAGGATGATGGAGAAATTTTACATTCTTTGACTTCAAAATTTGAGCATATGGTGATAGTTGTTGAAGAAGCCAAAGACTTGAGTACTAAGATAATTGATCATTTCATGGAAAAATTATAAGTTTATGAGCATAGATTGAGTAAGAAATCTTCTAGCTCTTTGGAACAAGCTCTCTAATCCAAGCTTTCTTTGTAAGATGTCAAGGAAGAATGTTACATTGCTAGCACTCAAAGAAGCTGAAGTAGAAGCTATGAGAACTAGGAAAGAAGTTATAAAGGCCGTGGAAGAGGTTATACCAATCAAGGAATAGGCTTTAACAACCAAAGAAGAGGATTCAGTTATAGAGAAAGAGGTGGAAAGTATGGTGGAAGAGACCAATTCCCATTCCCTCTAAGAGTAAGGTTAATAGGCAATTTCAATCATCATTTAAATCAACAAGACCTCGACAAGAGGAATGTGCAATACTTCGATTATCATAAGTATGAGCACTATGAGCACTATAGCAATGAATGTTGGGCAAAGCATGGCAATGAAGTTAGAGAGCAAGCTCATACATTGAGAAAGAGAGTAATGATGGATTGACTTTCACTTTGTTGTTGGCTTATAGTGGGAATGAGGAGAGTAAAAAAATGTATGGTTCTTGATATCGGTGCAAGCAACCACATGATGAGAAAGAAGGAATTATTTGTTGATTTGAATGGAAGTGTGCAAGGCTATATTAATTTTAGTGATAATTCTAAAATTTCGGTACAAGACAAAGGTAATATTTTTATCAAGCTCAAAAATGGCAATGATGATTTCATTTCTGATCTTTATTATATTCCAAATTGATATAAAAATTTTTTGAGCTTGGGTCAATATTTGGAGAAAAATTAGTGTTAATATGAAAAATCGCTCTCTTACTTTATGTGATAGTCATTAATTTGATTACTCATGTAAAAATTTCACATGATAGAATGTTCTTTTGCATATTCAACATGATGTACTCAAAATGTGCTCCATCATTCATGACAATTCTTGGTTATAATATTTTAGATTTGGACACTTTAACCTTAGAGGCTTGAAGCTCTATTGGCTGCAAAGAATATGCTGAAGGGATTGCCAATTATTTTATCATCCCTATCAAGTGTGTGAAGGATATATTCTTGGCAAGTATTAAAGATTAAGATTCACTAAAGAATAAGATAGGGAGCAACAAAATCATTGAATTTTGTGCACATTGATATTTGTGGCCCTTTGAAGCTTATATCAAATGGTTAAAATCAGTACTTCTTTACTTTCATCAATGACTTTAGATGGAAGACTTGGGTATATTTTTAAAGAGAAAATGTGATGCATTTGATGTTTTGAAGGAGTTTAAAGCTTTTATAGAGTAGCAAAGTGGTTACTAATTGAAAGTTTTAAAGCCTGATAGAGGTGAAGAGTATATTTTTGATCTCTTTGAAGATTATTGTAAGAAGCATAGAATTATGCATCAGGTGGCTTCATCTTACAAATCTCAACTTAATGGTGTTATCAAAAGGAAGAACCAGACAATCTTGGACATAGCAATGAGTATGTTAAAAGAAAAAAAAATAGTTTAGAGAATTTTGAGCTGAAGTGATTGCATGTGCCATCTATTTATTGAATAGATATCCTACAAAAATATTTACTTGAAGACACCGAAAGAAGCTTGGAACTCCTACAAACCAAATGTCTTTCATTTTAGAGTTTTTAGATGCATTGCTTATGCTAAAATTTTGGAGGCAAGAAGAATAAAGCTTGATGATAATGATGAAAATGCTTTTTTTTGGCTATGGTGGACAAGCAATTGGGCTATAAGTTGTACAATCTAATTACCAATAATGTGTTCATGAGTAGAGATGTATTTCGAAAATAAGGCATGTGGGATTGGAATCAAAATGAGACTACTCTAGTTGAGTTATAACTTAAATAAAAGAAAGTACCAAGATAAGTTGAAAATGGACTACAGTCACCTCCTCAAGGATCTCCTTCCTCATCATCTTCATCCCCATCATCAGGAGAAAGGTCTAGTGAAAGGCTACTTAAAATGAAAAACTTGATAGAAGTCTATGAAGCTGCAGAGAATCAAAAGATGACAACCTAAATTTGTATTATTTTTCCTGCATTGTAATTGGATATGCTTTGAAGAGGCTATTCAAGAAGACAATTGGAAGAAAGCAATGGATGAAAAGATCAAGACAATAAAGAAGAATGATACTTGGACTTTGACATGCTTACCACAAGGCAAAAGGTAATGGTGTAAAGTAAGTGTATAAGATAAAAAAGATGCAAAGAGAGAAGTTCAGAGATATAAAGCAAAGTTGGTAGCAAAGGGTCATAAGCAACAACCCAGAGTTGATTTTGGTGAATTATTTGCTCCCATTGCCCAGTTAGAGATAATTAGATTGGTCCTTTCTTTGGCAGCTCAATACAAGTGGAAGATCTATCAACTTGATGTGAAATCAACTTTCTTGAAGAAGAGAATTATGTGGAACAACCTTCGGGGTATACTAAAGTAGGACATAAAGGCAAAGTATATAAGTTGAAGAAAGCTCTTTATGGATTGAAGCAAGAAATGAGAACATAGAATGCAAGGATCGATAAGTATTTCATGATAATGACTTTGAGAAATATCCTTATGAACATGTTTTGCATATGAAGGTAACTACTAATAGAAATATATTTATTGTATGTCTTTATATTAATGACTTGATTTTCACCGATAACAATCCAATTTGTTTGATGAATTCAAGAAGAGTATGATCTAAGGAATTGAAATGATAGATATTGGCTTGATAGTTCACTTTTTTGGTATTGAAGTAGTGCAAATGAAAGATAAGATTTTCATTTCTCAAAATGGCTATGTGAAGAAGATTCTCAAGAGGTTTGGGATAGAGTCTTGCAATCCAATTAACATCCCTTTTGAAAGTGGTTTGGAGTTGAGAAAGAGTATTGGAAGTGGCAATGTTGATCCTAGTTACTTTAAAAGCTTGGTTGGAAGCCTCCATTATCTCACTTACACAAGATAAGATATTCTTTATGGTATTGGATTGATTGGTAGATGTATAGAAGTACTGGATCATTTACATCTCAATGCCGTCAAAAGGATCCTATGCTATATTAAAAAGACACTCAATGATGGCTTATTCTACTCTCATTCATATAATTTTAGATTTGTGGGTTATTTCGATAGCAATTGGGGTAAAGATTTGGATGAAAGGAAGAGTACCTCTGGTTATATTTTTTTTTGAAAATAATGCATTCACTTAGTCCTCCAAGAAGCAATTAATTATGGCTTTGTCAACTTGTGAGGTGGAGCATATGGCGGCAAATTTTGTTATTTGTCATGCTATTTGGTTAAGAAATTTGTTAAACTATTTGAATTTTTCTCAAGAAAGTACTATGGAAATTTATGTTGATAATTGATCTGTAACTACTTTGAATAAAAATCAGGTGTTTCATGAGAGAAGTAAGCATATTAATACTCATTATCATTTCATTCAAGAGCATGTGAAGAAGAAAAGAGTGGAATTCGCTCATTGAAAGTCTTAAGATGGTGGACGATATCTTCACCAAGCCATTGAAGCATTATGTATTTAGAAGAATGAAGAGTATGTTGGGTATAAAGACTTTTGGAAGTTGTGTTTAAGGGGGATGTTGGAATGCAAACCCAATATAGTGGATTCTTTTTTATTTATTTGTTTGATAGTATTTATATAATTTTCTAGTTTATAGTATATTTAAGAGTCTTTAGTTGGTTCCCACTTTATGTAAAGAATGAGAGAAAAATTAGCCTATGAGTTGTAAAAAGAGAGGGCGTCTTTGGTTTCTTTGAAAAAAGAAGAGTATGATCAAAGCTTGGTAGGAGAAGCCCCCAAATGCAGAATTTTTTTTTTCAATTTAAAAAGGAGGAAGATTATAATAAAGAAAAGTTATTTCTAGTTGCTGATTTATTTTCATATTTATAATTTATATTTTAGATTTCTCATGGTTGAAATGAAGATTTTTTTGAAGTAGATTTGAGCCCATCTTATTTCTCATTATTTGACTTCATTTTCTATTGTTTATGTGATGTTATTTGCATAATATTAGCATCTATTTAGCTCCAACACCCAATGATGTTGGAGAGTCCTGAGCTACAATGGGTGTCAATCTAGAAGATCTATGCTTCACTAACCATCCAAATGCTGTTCGTCATTGTCGTCACCACCACCATCATCTTTGTCCATCCTGTCTCCCACTTCTTTATCTCCTTTGGCATGGGCCTCAACATCTTCTTTGTATCTCTTTTCTCCATTCTTCTTCTTGTACTCATAAGTATTTTAACAAAAGCTAGGTGGTTGCTGTTATAGCCTCCATCATCAAACAAAATATCTTGAATATTATATATTTAGGCTTCAAATTTAACGAGTTCAAGGTGAGCTTTTAGGATTGTATTTTAAATTTCTCTTCTTTTATTTTTTAAAAAATTCTCATGTTTCTTTCAAAAAAAAATAATTCTGTGTTGTTTTGTAAATTTTAGCTTGTTTTCTTATAAATTGATGATATTTTATGATTTTTCGCATAATCAACATGGTATTCTTAATCTCTCAACATCAAAAGAAATTTTTAGAGCCTAGAATTTCTTCTACTTCCCAAAGTTTTCTCTTTATTCAATTTTTTTTCTTTCCAAGTCTTTTAGTTTCTTGTGTTTTGGCTTCTTTTCTTATAAAATTTTAGGTTCTTTGAGTATCTAAATGTCTAATCAGTGTTTTATTTTACTTTATTTTTAGTGTTGTTTCCTCTATATTATTGTTATTAGAAGCACTCAGTGAATTATCTACTTAGAGTTTTTATAGTATCCCTCAAAGTTTACAAGTGGTAAGATTAAGTCCTTATCATGGAGCATAGAAAGAAAGAAATGTAAAAATTACTTGCTGCAAAGTTGACACTGACATGCATCTTTTTTCCATATATGAGTTTTAACCATTGCTTGATTGATTCACACTATTGTACTTCACCAAACATTTCTGTCATGAATGGGAAAGGCACAATTGTCAATCAAACATATGATTGAAATTCAATAACCACAAATATATCTTAACTATTAAAATAACTAATGATTATTTTTTATACACTAATTATTAATCATGGTGAAAATAGCTTAATATTGCAATTATGTTGAATAACTCAAACTTCACGATATGGTTGTAACTATAACAAGGAAATCAACTCTTGTTTTAGTGTACAGATGATAATTGGTGGTGGAGGAGGATATATTTTTGACTGTGACCATGCTAGTTTCTACCTAATGTAGGATCCTATATATACAAGTCTCCAAGATTTTATGTCTTCATTTGTTCCTAACTACACTTCTCAATATAGTGGCTTGGGTGGAGAATACCCTAATGGATGTTATGATGGAATTGGTTATAGCTCTTTACATGCTAACTTAAAGAGCCTTTAATTAGAATAATTAGAAATTGGTGCTTGCATGGCATAATTTGATACCTCACAGCAAAACTAGTTTGTATCTTGACTACCTGATGGTGGCTTTATTGGTTACATGAATTTTCTTAATCTCAGACACAATGCAACTATATTAATAATACCAATAATGAAAATTAGAAGCAGAATTTGTATGATATAATTCACAAAATATTGATGACACATCACTTCAATCAGATGGTGATGATAAAATACCTAAATTAGATAGTGATAATGCAATACCTCAACATGATAAAGATGGCAATTGAAATGGGAAGTAAAATTTGTCTAATATACAATCACAAAATATCGAGCATACAACACCTCAGCTAGAGAGTGATGATAAAATAATAACTGAACTAGATAATAATGATACAACACCTCAATATGATGAAGATGGCCACTGACCTACATAGAATATTCTTATTGGTAAGATCATTAGTAATTTTATTTTTCACTTTCCAATTATTGTAATCATTCATCCATGAATAAACTTTTATCTTTACTATTTTATCTAATAATAATAGCAATGGGAATTGAAAGCAGTAGTAGAATTTGTCTAATATACAATCATATAATACTGATGATATAACACCTCAATTAGATGGTGATATAAGATGTCTAAAGTAGATAATGATGATACCGCACCTCAATATGATGAAGTTGGCAACTTGGCTACACAAAAATATTCTAAGATCATAAGCAATATTTTGTTTTTGCTTTTGAATGCAATTATTCATATGTGAATAAAATTCTATCTTTATTGTTAATTGAATATTCTGCTTGATAAATGCACTTTCTTTTAGTGTGTATACGTATGTACGAGCAACCAGCCAAGAGTAGCACTCCCTAGTAACACATGCCCTTCCTTTATTCGAGCTCGAGCTATGAGTTGATGACCTCCTTCTTCAGGGCGAGTTGGCCAAAGTCTAGGAGTGAATAACAGAACTAGAAGCATGCTTTGAGAGAGTAGAGAAGAAGAGGAGAAACATGATGGAGGATCACCTGGGAGTATGTTGCCATGGTCGCATCTTTGAAGCATACTTTGGAGCAATCCTGTGAACCCTCCCTTGGCTCCTTGCTAGATGTTGGTGATGCTGCCTCGTGCGTTGTCCATTATTGGCAGTGGAGGAACCGAGGGAGGAAATCAGTAATGGTGCAATTAATTACAGTCAAAATAAAAAAGACAAAAGCAAGCCCTTAAAAATAGAAAAAACTAAAGTTTAGATTAAAATTCTGATCGTTGTTTAATTTAAACTCCTATTGTTTAATCTAAACTTTAGTTCTCTCTAGAATATAACCCTCTTTTATCTCTATTTTTAAGGGCTTGTTTTTGGCTTCTTTCATTTTGGCTGCAAATTTAGAGCTCCATCATCGATTTCATCCCTCGGTCTCTCTACCACCAATGGAAGATCGGTGCATGAGGTGGCGTCACTCGTATTTGTCAAGAACCAATGGAGGGTTCACAGGATTGCTCCAGAGTCTGCAAAGACATGACCATGACCACATACTCCCTAGCGATCCTCTGCCATATTTTCTGTCCTCCTGCTCTACCTAGGCATGCTTCCAATTTTGTTATCCGCTCCCAGGCTCTCAACTCACCCAAAGAAAGTAGGTCATTGACTCATGGCTCTGCTCATATATATGTATACATATGTATATGTATACATATTCATACACTAAAGAAAGTGCATTTGTCAAGCAGAATATTCTATTAACAACAAAGATAGAAGTTTATTCATATGTGAATAATTATCAATTTGAAAGCAGAAAAAGATATTACTTATCATCTTACTTAGAATATTTTTATGCACCCAAGTTGCTAACTTCATCATGTTTAGGGTGGTATCATCATTATCTACTTTAGGCATCTTATCATCACCATCTGATTAAGTTGTTGTATTATCAACATTATGTGCTTATATATTAGACAATCTGCTTATGCTTTCAATTCCCATTGCTATTATTATCATATAAAATAGTAAAATAAAGTTTATTCATCAATGAATAATTACAAATAACTAGAAGATGAAAAATAAGATTACTAATGATCTTACCAATTAGATTGTTTCTATGCAGGTAAGTCACCATTTCATCATGTTGAGGTATTTTATTATCACTATCTCATTGAGGGGTTGTATGCTTGATATTTTGTGATTGCCTATTAGACAAATTCTACTTCTCATTTTCATTGCTACTATTATTGCACAAAATAACAATGATAAAATTTATTCATAGATAAATAATTATCAACGTCTAGAAGAATAAGATTACTAATGACCAAACCAATAAAATATAGTTATTCAACCAAATTGCCATCTTTATGATGTTGAGGTGTTATATCATCACTATCTAATTTAGGTGTTTTATCATCACAATGCAATTGAGGTGATGTATCATTCACATTTTGTGATTCATATCATATAAATTTTGCTTTCAATTTTCATTATTACTATTATTATTGTAGTTGCATTGTGTTTGAGATTAAGAAAATTCATGTGACCACCAAAGTCACTATCAAGGAAGCTAAGATACGGACTAGTTTTGCTGTAAGGCATCAAATTATGCCATGCAAGCACCAATTCTTGATTGTTCTAATTAAGGGCTCCTTAAGTTAGCATGTAGAGAGCTATAACCAATTCCATCATAACATCCAATAGGGTATCCTCCAATAAAGCCATTATATTGAGAAGTGTAGCTAGGAAAAATGAAGACACAATTGGAGACTTGCATATATAGGATCATACATTGGTTAGAAACCAGCTAGCGTGGTCATAGTCAAAAATATATCCTCCTCCACCAATTATCATATGTTCACTAAAATAAGAGTTAATTTTCTTGTTATAATTATAACCATTCTTAGGCACTGCTCTCTTGATTTATACTCGCTTATTTTCAATTCATGGATCCTATGCTGCAATACCTTCTCCATAGCCTCCATTGAGTCAAATCAATAAAGCCAAAGCCTCTTAGTTGGTCAAAATTATCATGCATTAAAATAGTATCTATAATTTTATCTAACTGCTCAAAAAAATTGTTAAACTCATTCTCTATCGACTTAGGAGGCAAACCACCTACAAAAATCTTCCTCGAGTTAAAAGGAATCCTATTTGAAGAATAGTAATGTTATTAATTAGCTATCCATTTCAATCTTCGTACTAATTCGCAAATGAATGTTGATCATTTTGGAACCTAAGATATTTGCATGTAGCTTTTGTTACTTTTACCTAAAAATCATTATCCAAAAAATAAATAATATATATACAAAAAAATATATACATACTTGAGTTAAATTAGAAATTCTTGGTCGCATGCTATTGTTGTAATAAATAGCATGCGACCAAGAATTTCTTTCCTTTTGACTTAAAAAAGGAAAACAAATAACTCTACAAGGAGAAATTCCATAGAATATTTTTGTAAAAATAAAATAACCAACATAAAATTTTTTTGCTTCTTCTCCAACAACTTTTGACTATCAAGAAAAATCTAGACTTTCCAAAGTGATCATTCAACTTAGATAAAAAACACACTACATCATCGTAATGATTTTGAAATTAAATAGGAAAGGATGAACAATATCATCTTGTTTTATAGTCTAGAAAGGGAAAATTAACACCAAATATATAGGAAATTCCAGAAAGAAAAAGGAAAGTAATCAACCACACGTTTTCTTGTAATAAGGATGATACAAGAATAGCATCTTTGGTACTATCCAATCTCACTAGTTGTTAAACAAAATTAATAGTAAATATAGGATACATTAATTAGTTTCATCTTTATCTATACAAGATGCAAGACAATGGAAACTCCATACTCTGAGAGTGATGAGATTGACAATTAAAAAACAAAAGCAATATTACTTTCTTTGATACAAGATATATCAAGATATTAGCTAACATTAACCTAGGACTCTTTTGTTTAGAAAAAATCAATCTACAAGGGCAATTTTATAATAACCAAGAAGAAATATATTTCCTTTACTTAATGAAAAAATATAAGAACCAATCCTTTTGCAATGAAATAATAATCAGGAACTAATCTTTTTCATATTTTTTAGAGAAATAGAAATCAAGAAGATAGTAATAACTAAAATAACCTACAAAGTTAAATAATAATGGGGATAAATATCTATTCTACTATGTAAAGAAATAGGAACCCAATTATCTTTCCCTCATTGCAATAAAATAATAACTAAGGATTAATCTTTTCCTTCTTTATAGTAAAATAATAATAATAACTAATTATTTCATTCTTTGTGTTGAATAACCAAGATTGAAGTAATATTTATTCACATTTGCAGTAGGATAATAACCAAGAACCATGTATAATAATGAAGAAAAATATAACTTACCTTTCTACTCAAGATGATGTGCTTTTTGATATTTTTGAGAGGCCTCTCGATGGTGACCGAGTCGATAAACCTAATGAAGGCAAAGCCCCTACTACGGCTGATGATCTTATTCTCAATGACATTTGCCAATGCCATATTGTCATATTTGGAGAAGTACTCCACCAGCCAGTGCTCTATTATTCTAACAAAATTCTTCTCATAAAGAGCTTCATTTCATCCCTAGAAGATGAAGAAAAATAGCAGTAGTAGAAGGATAATAAGATATTGACAACTTCTTCATAGTCTCTACTGGTAGCAAGAATGCAACAAACATGTAGAGAAAGAGAGAGATAAAAGTATTGATTAGGGCTTCATTTCTATATACCATAGGAGGGGAGGAGTGTTACTTTTATTTTCGAAGTTGGAATATCAGTAAAGTTTGAATTGTTTATAGAGATAGTAGGATGTCAAAAAATAATGAATTATAGTTATCTAAAAAAATAATGAGTTGTAATAGAGTTGAAAAATGATAGAAAATAAAGATGAGTTTCTAGCTAGACCTCGAGAGACCTAGAGAAACCAAGGGTCCTAGAAAGAAGGCAACTATAGAGGAGCACCTTGGAGATTTGATGAAGCCCATGCCTAGAGAATTTATTTTTCTACAGATCGACATATGACTCTTACAAGAGCCAATACAATCCTTTTGGGATGGAAAGAATTTTTGACCAACCTCCTGGATCCTATTATCCAAGTTAATATTGATAGTAGTGGCCCCTTTGTTGCTGTTAAAGGGAAGCAACTAGCTACCTCTTTAGTTCATGCTGGTAGGGAGGCACTCTTAACTAATCTTGGAGAGATCAATTCACTTCCTTAATTGTACCCCACCAACCAAAACATCTTGCCTCATCAAACGCACGATCTTTAAAAAGCAAAACCTCCTGCCTAAGAATCATCATTCAAAACTATAAGGTACATGGGGATTTAGGAAGGGAGCTTGCTTCAAGCATGAAAATTTTAGCCAATAGTGAAGAGAATATAGAAATAATTTAGTTTGTTTCCTCTATAGAAACATAGGCCACTCCACGTATACGTGTTGAGTAGGATAGAGAAAAATGGATCCCAAGCCGACCCCAGGCTCTTCAACATTCCTCCTACTAGTGGAACATCATGTTTAGAGATACAATGAGATCCTCAGTGTTGAGATCTTGCAAGTTATCTTGTCTAGAAGCAAAGTTACTCTACTAGGACTTCTTTGCATCCATCATTTTTTGAGAAGATTCCATCCAAGGTTCGATTGAGACCCGATCAAGATGGGACACAATGCTTATCTGATGATATTTTCATTTTATGCGATTGTACTTTGAGCACATTGGCAAGGACACATGAATGATAGGTTGTTCTTCTCTAAGATCAAACTTTGGCCATTTAGAGACAATGCAACTCCCAACAATCTTCAATTTTGAGTTCATCTTGAAATCTTTGGAGTTCTTCTAAATGTGTGGGCTATTAACTCTATCTAGAGGCTTCTATCCAATTTTGCCCTACTTGAAAGGGTCTCCCCTCGTGGCATAGTGGATAAGGAGCTCTCCTTTCAAGTGTCTATATTTTGTGAAAAATCTGAAGGCATTCCTACTTGAAAAGGCCTCCGCTCATAGCCTGGTCGACACTCATAGATGCTACCTTCAAGATCTTCTGAATACAAAAGTTACTTCTTTTGGCTAACCTCCCATCTGATATTATATTGAAAGCTGATTAGTAGGTAGTCTAACCACCTCATGGTCCCCTATCTCTTAGTGGAGAAGATGCCATGAGGTAGACTGGATAGGGCCATGGAGACCCTCATCTTCAACTTGGGGGAGTTCATAGCGATCTCAACAATATGCAAATAGAGGTCATTGCTCTAGTTCAGGATGATCATGTTGAAGCTGAACTAAGATTTCGATCAATTACCCTACTCTAGAATCCTCTCTAATTGCACTGATGGCCTCCCTTCCTCCAAATGCAACCCCTGCTCTGCCAAAGGTGGGCAACTCCATCTAGAGGTATAGTTCATATTCTCCAATATTGCAGGATTCTAATGGCCGATGGGATGTTCATCCTCATGATTTGGGGAGCGGTCCCTTGGTAGCTTATGGGCCTCAATCGAGCTCACTTCTTATGGACCGATCAGACTAGAGGACTTTGAATTTCCTACTAAATAGAGAGAAGATCAAGAAACCTAACTGTTGCTTCGACTTAAATCTTTTAGATAGCCCGTTAACCCTAAATCATGAAAGCTACTTTTGGCCTTGCTACTTTCGATCAACCTACCGCCAACATGTCGACTGATTGGCACTTGACATTTAAGGCACTGCTTGATCTTCTTCACTCAATTCCTCCTAATATGATTTTGGCATACGAACCTATTCCTTATAATGTTGGTGCACTTGAGCCAGCAACTACGTTGCACCTATTACCAACCACTCTAGATATGAGAGAAGCAATCAACTCTATCCATGTGGAGGATGAAGTGGCAGCCAATGTGGAGGAGGTACGTGCCACCGTGCAGAGTCTAGCTACAACATCTCTAGTGATGTCTTATAGATCCCTTGGTCCTATTGCGTTGGAACTTAGCTAATGCTCATGAAATAGGAGAGGATGCTCTCCACTCCAAACTCATGGATATCCTGGAAGATCATGCCCTACCAAAGCTAGCAATAAAATTAGGAAATCAAAAGAGCCAAGGCGGTAACCGATTTTGTAAAAGAATTATCCAAAAGTTTATCTCAAATAGGGGTCAAAAAGAGCTAAGGTGGTTATCCAAAAATTTATCTCAAATAGGGGAAGAATGGTTGAGAAGAAGAATATCTTTGAGACTTTAGACCCAGCCAGGGCCCTCCATTATGTGCCTCATGAGCTTCTAGTAAAATGGTGAAAAGCTTGCGGCCTTTCCTTAGTGAGTAAGGGGAAGAACCTATTTCTTTGGGAGAATGAGATGGATAGCTAAGGTGCATCTAAAATTTTTATAACAACTTGATAAAGTTTGGATCTGTACCTGATTCGCAGCAGAATAAGAATCAAATCCTCAAAGATTTTGAATCTAAAGCCTCACATAGGTCTGAATCCACAAACTCTCTACTTCGTGCGCACGCCAAACTTCGCAGAAAAGTGGGATGATGCTTCGAATTGAAGCACCTTCGCAAGACAACAAGGGAGGAGAGAGAATCTCTGATGTGATACCTCACACCAGCAAGAGGGGACGTCTAAAGAGGCTTCACATCTTGGAGAAGTGGGATGCCCAAAGGGGGAACATACCAAGACAAAGGTGACACCCACTCTTCCTTCACGCCTCCTCTCTCTCTCTTTCTCACCTTAGCACACAATCTAATTGTTATACTATGATAGTTAGAGATCTTTTCTATTTATAGATGATTTTTTATGATCTATAAGACTAGGATTCCTAATTCAAACAGGCTTTGAATTAATTCATAACTTATCAAAGAAGGAGTCCTAAAGAAGAAAGGATTAGCACCTAATTAGGTGTTCTTATGCACCCACGCCTACACCCAAGTGTGGGGCGGCACCATGCAGCACCCGACCACCTCTTGGTCGGCCATGAGGAGAGAGAGTTTTCATAAAAGTGGACTCTAAGGATCTAATCCAAATATAGATCAATTCGAATCCAATTCAAATCTGATTCGAAATAATTTCAAAAAGACTGTCAATCTTAAACTGTTTAGTTTTAGAACTAAGTCTAACTTAAATTTTTAACCTAATTAAGTCTAATTAAATCAGATTTAATTTAAAATTAATTAGCATTTAAATCTAATCTCTCATAAACTCCTTGGATCATAGATCAAATCTTATTCATCTCTGAAATTGAACATGAACCTAAACCTCATGTCTAGTGCTAGCTAGACATAGTCAACTGTTTAATCCCATATGATCTATAATTTAATTCTTAATCAAGTTAGTCTATATGTTCAATCAAATCACATACTTTCAAATTGAATATATAGACATAGGTCAATTCTTTTCTACGTCGTTTGACTTTGTGCGTGACTCCATAGATTCGAACACTAAGCCGGTAACATAAGAACCATTTTCTATACTAATCGAATTACTATCTAGTAATGATTCCTGATATCTAGATAGATTGAATAATTACAAATAATAATCAAGAATCTATGTATATGGTTACTGTATAATTCATCTTTTGATCCTGAATGCTCTAGGATGATCTAGGATTAACTGTCAATCCTGACAGAGTCATCCACATTGTATTTTAATCTTTCAAATTCATTACATAGATTATCCTGATCAAGATTTTATTAAATTAAAATACAGTGATACATCAGCTCCTATAATGCGGAAGGATCAATCCCATTTTGATCTACACAGACTTCACAAGTACTTGACTGTACCGAGTAGCCTTCCATCACTGCATCAGAAATATAGATAGTCCGATACCAAAATATAGTGAGTTACTTGCAAGTCACTATGGTGATCTCAGATCTGAGGACACCTATGCCCATACGCTTCACCAGCTGCTTTTGACAGCAGAGTGCTCAGCAAGTGAGTTACTTGTTTCGTGATAATGTACTCCTACATCTCGTCTGCATGCTATATCAGTGTCTCTACACTCTTTGGTTAAGAGAACAACCAACCCATATGGCACACAACGACCTTCACTTGATAAACGTCATCATCCTTTAATGCGTATAATTTGCTCGCGAATATATTGAAAACTATACGATAAATCTTTCTTTATCGATTACTTCATAGTTCTAAGAATTTCATTATAACACAAGAGTTTTACAAAAAGATGTAACTTTATAATGAATAATGTCAGAATAATTTTATTTATCGATCAATAATTCATATACAAAAGGAACACAATCGTCCATTTGATTGGTTTTAGGATATATTTTTTGACAACTCCTACTTAGACTAAAGCCAATCGGAACAGTATCTTATATCCATCTTCCATTTGTGATCATCAAATTCTTTGATCCTGAGAGCTTTAGTGAAGTGATCGGTTAAGTTCTCCTTTCTATCGATCTTCTGAAGCTCAATGTCATCTCAATCCACGATCTCTCGTACAAGATGATAGCGACACAGAATGTGCTTGGTACGCTGGTATGACTTTAGTTCTTTCATCTAAGCTATGGCTCCAGTGCTGTCACAGTACAGCAGAACGAAGCCATCAATAGAGGGTGTAACTTCAAACTTGATGATGATTTTCCACAACCACATCATCTTCTTTGTAGCATCGGATGCAGTAATGTATTCTGCTTCGCATACAGAATCGACCATAATATATTACTTGAAACTCTTTCAGCATATTGCTCCTCCATTTAAGATAAATACTTAGCCTGACATGCTTCTACTGTCATCATTATCTAATTGAAAATTAAAATCAGTATATCCCATAAGTTTCAAATCAGTATCTCCATAGATAAGCCACTGATTTTTAGTATTTCTTTAATATTTAAGGATTGTCTCACAACCTTTCAATGATTTTCATCCAGATCTGACAGGTACCTACTCACTACTCCTAATGAATAGGTCACATCCGACCTCGTATACGTCATGACGTATATGATAGATCCTACTGTCAAAGCATATGGTATTCTACTCATACGCTCTTTCTCCTGAAGGATTGTCGGACAATCCTTTCTGGAGAGAGTAATTTCATGACTTATCAGCAGATAGCTTTTCTTAAAATTCTTTATATTGAACCGTTTCAACATGATATCGATGTACGTGGATTAGGACAATCCAAGCAACCTTCTAAATTTATCTCTATAGATCTTCATCCCTAAGATGTAGGATGCTTCTTCCAAATCCTTCATAGAGAACTGTGATGATAACCATAGCTTCACACTCTGCAAAGTTGGGATGTTATTTTTATTAACAGTATGTCATCCACATACAGTACAAGAAAGATGACTATAGAATTATTTGCCTACTTGTAGATGCAAGGCTCTTCTCAATTTCTAACAAAGTCATACATTTTGATCACCTTATCAAAATGCATATTTCAACTCCTAGATGTCTGCTTCAGTCTATAGATAGATCTATTTAGTTTGCACACCTTAGATTCGTCTGTAGATGTGAACCCTTCAGGTTGTATCATATACATCTTTTCTTCCAGCTCCCCATTTAGGAAAGCAATTTTGACATCCATTTGTTAGATCTCATAATCTAAGTATGCAGCTATTGCAAGCATAATCTGGATGGACTTGAGCATTGCCATAGGAGAGAATGTCTCATCATAGTCAATATCATAATGCTGACGGTAACCCTTGACAACTAGACGGACTTTATAGATCTCCACTTTCCAGTCTGCTCCTCTTTTTTTTTGAAATCCACTTACATGCTTTGGATTTTATCCCTTCGAGCGGATCAACTAGTGTCCATACATCATTAATTTTATGGATTCCATCTCAGACTTCATGGCCTCTAGTCATTTTTGGAAGTCAGGCCTTTGCATGGCTTCTATATAGGTGATCGGATCCATATCGTTCTCATCTAGTTCGATAGGATCATCATTCTGAATTAAAAAATCATAGTATCTATCCGATCGATGAGGTACTCTATCGGATCTCCTTAATAGTGCCTCTACTAGCTTAGAATTTGATTCTCCAATCAAATTTGATTCTGTGTGTGTCGGTTCTTCTACCTTATGAACTTCACCAAGTTCATTTTACAGGTATTAGTTTTTTCTTCAAGAAACTTTTTTTCAAAAAGACTGTCCTATTGCTGACTAACATCTTTTATTCTTCAGCGAGGTAGAAGTAGTATCTTTTAGTTTCTTTGGATATCCTACAAACAAGTATTTATCGAACTTTGATATAAGTTTATCTATTTTTAAACGCTTGATATAAGTTGGACATCCCCAGACCCTAAGATGTGAGAGCACCAGCCTACGCCCTGTCTATATCTCATATGGAGTTTTATCAATAGACTTGCTCGGCACCTTATTAAGAATATAGTAGGTAGTTTCAAGAGCATATCCTCAAAAGGAGATTAACAGACTCGTAAAGTCCATCATGGATCGGACCATGTCTAACAAGGTTCGATTCCACCCTTCAGACACCCCATTATATTGTGGTGTTTCAAGAGGAGTCTACTATGAGAGAATCTCATTCTCTTCTAGATATGTTAGGAAGTTAGTGGTGAGATATTTCCTCCTCGATCTGATCGAAGAATCTTAATATTCTTTTCAGTTTATTTTCTATTTCACTATGAAATCGTTTGAACATTTCAAATGATTCTGATTTATGCTTCATAACGTAAACATACCCTTACCTCGATAGATCGTCTGTAAATATAATGAAGTAATAGTATCCTCCTCTGGCGCCTATGTTCATAGGTCCATATAAATCACTATATATTAGACCTAGAACATCATTGGCTCTTTCACTTTTTTTCTTAAAAGGAGATTTGATCATCTTATCAAGTAGACAGGATTCACAGGCTGGTAATGATTCACAATCATTAATTTCAAAGACATCCTCCTTGATTAACTTGTTAATCGTATTCTTATTCACATAATCTAGCCTACAATGCCAAAGATAGGAGTCACTGATATTATCTATTTTAGAATGTTTATTTGATGTGTACATTATACCAATAGACTGTAATAATATGTATATGCTATGTCTTAACTATCCTCACATAATTATAGTATCATTCACAATGATATCACAAAAATCATCCTTTATTAAAACTTAAAATCAAGTTTGGCCTAAAGGCCTACAGAGATGATATTTATCAAAAAGAATGAACAATAATGACAATCATCTAACATGATATTATTGAACTCAAAAATAAGCTGCATAGTTTCTAAAGCCAGGACTAGAACAAGACTTCCATCTCCAACGTTCAGGAACTGCTCATCTTCTCTAAAGTTTCTACTAACCTGTAGTTCATGCAATGAATTGCATATTAATCAGACTTTTGGTATCCAATACCTAGGTAGTAATATCATAAACAGAGAAATTACAAAGAGTTATCATATAAGTATCTTGTAAAGTAACCAATTGCTTGTTTCTCTTATTCTTAAGCCTATTTAGATTAAGGATAGCTATATAAGCAGGATAATTCTTTTCTAATGATCTAACTTCTTACAAAAGAAGCATTTTGCCTGTCTCTTGTCGACTTTCGACTTTTGGCTCTGCTTAGGCTTTGGATCGGTGGCACAATTCTTTTACACCTTATTCTTTTTTCCTCTCTTAGAAGATTGACGACCTGCAAACGAACCTCCCACTATATGCACTGGCTGCTTCTGGAGCTGGTGGTCCTTCTTGAATGTCTACAATAATCTTAGCAAACTATGGTAATTCACTGCAAGCTTAGTCATTTGTAATGACTCAACAAGGGTAGGTAAGATTTTGATAGCGAATTGAGAATAGCATCCTTGCCTAACTGTTCATATAACAGAAAATCAAGTTTGCTTAAGCATTCAATCTGCTCGATCATATACAATACATGATTGATGACTAAAGCCTCCTCTCGCATACGGGCATTGAATACTACATAGGAGATTTTATGTCTCTCTGTATTTTCTGGAGTGCCGAAGGACTCATTCAATATTTGAATCATATCCTCTGACTGTGCATCCTCAAACTTATGGCTAAGTTCATCATTCATGGTTGCCCTTATGATGCAACGCACCGTCGTGCGGTCATTGAGCCATTTCAAATAAGTATCTCTCGCAGCACGGGGTACGTTCACAGTAGGTTCTTTAGGTGCCTGATCCGTAAGCACGTACAGGATCCTTTTGTGCTCCAGAACGATCTTCAACTTCTGATACCAACTATCGAAGTTAGATCTGGTAAGTTTGTCACTGTCCAACAGCGAACGAAGCGATAGTGTGTTGGCTATAGCTGAAAGAAAAATCAAAAATCTATTAGTATATGAATTAGTTTCAATCTTAAAGATATAGACTTTACTCTAAAGATTCTCTCACTATTTTATATGAATTAGTAGCCTCTACCTCCAATTCGAGGAATTACATTAATTTTTCAGTGGGTATTAGAATCCACACAAACTTCATTCGGGCCTGAGTCTGTTTGGCCAACTCCAGTGCATCCATGGTAGGTTCATAACCAATTATTCTCCAAACAACTAGCAATTAGGTTTTGCCCCAGACATCTCTTTCACAGGCATGTGGCACCTCCACTAAAATTTGATTAGGTCCAACCATTAACATAACTACACTAAGCACATTTAACAAATGAATATCCAGATCTGAGTGTGGCTCGGCTAACCTGAGCATTGATCTGAAGGGCACATCAACTGGTCATATAACGAATGATAATTTCAATACCCAATAGACATCAGGCATGTGGTGCCTCTAATACCTATTTGAAATATTGGACTCATTATCACGCACCTTAATGAGAGGCTATAAACAAGTTATCTCTATAATTGTATCATTTTAAGGACCTAATAATTTAGAAGATTTGATTTTACTAATTTGAGAATAAGAGAAGAAATTGACCTACAAATCGTAAATCCTCCCATTGACTTCATCAGGTTATGTAGAGGATTAGACACAAGCTAATCTAAAGACACTTGAATCAGTCATACTGATTTACCTTAATGGCATGGGTCAGCTCGAATCGACTAGTAATCTAATTAAAATATAATCTACCATGTTGATAAGGTAAGTGAGATCAGTGGGAGGGATATACCATTAACTCGTCGTAGATGCCATCTAGGTGAGTAGCTCTCAATTAACAACCACTTGATCAAAACTGTCAAACTTATCTTAGACACAAACTGATTAATTAATTTTAATTTAGTTTACTAAAAGATTTAGGCTCAACCGCTGAACCATGATCATAGTCCATTTAGTAAGGTCAAAATTTGGACTTGATCAAGTTTCAACTATTGAGGTTGAGCTAGAGAAATTTCGATCTAATCTAATTCAACTCTTGATTAGATATAACCAATGTCTCTATTTAATCCATATTTATTTTTAATCTCAGGTCTAACTCAATAGAAGGACCTGATTCATACTAACCCATTATCCATCGATTTATGTGGTGTCTTAGTAATCTTCAATTCTCAAATCTAGATCGTTTTAAACTTAATTCTAAATTAAGTATGTGAAATATGTATTTCAATTTGCAGAACTATTCGACTAGGATTTCAAATGAAGCATACCATATGTTTATATCATGAAATAAATTTCATACATATGTTTAACAATTAAACATGCATAAGTATGATTTAAACTTCATACATACATCACATGTATCATGAGTACTTTTAGATCACTACTGATTACATCTAATTTAACATACTTTTCAGATTTTAAAATAATTTTTATATCTAAATTTATCTTATTATAATGAATCATAAATCATTTTAAATTTAATCTAAACTTATTTATGATCAAAATAATTTATAAAAATCTGTTCGCTCTTCTTCTTCATGAAATTAGATCACAATGATACTTCTACATGTCATAAGAGAACCCATCGAATGGGTAAGAGAGGGAGATTAACCCTTACTATCTCTTATGATCGGATGATCTGGTGATCTCATCAATCTGAGTACTAAGCTACTAAGATCTAAAATCTTTTTCTTATGAAATCACAACAACATGTAATTTGATAAAATATTTTATGTCATGAACAAGACTTTGATCTCATCAACCATATTTTTTATCTAATCTAATCAGATTTGATGCATCATATACATTATATCAGATTTGAAACACATCTTATACTAATTATAAAATATCAATTTTAGATCTAATATTATATAAAAAATTAATTAGATGCACATATGAACATATAAAGATTAATTTTTTGATTATATCTGTTTTGACGTGGTGTAGAATTTTGTTAGAAATTAGATCTGTAAATCTATGAAAACAGATTCAATTCAGATCTGAAATAAGTCTAACTTCATAATCAAAATAATAATATTAAAATTTTATTAAAATTAATTTAAAATAAATTTTAAAATAGATTGTTATTTCAATAAAATTCAGCAATAAGAAAAATTTTGTTATAACAGATTTATAACAAACCTTAACCAATAATTGATTAGGTTCTTATAATCTAATCAAAATCAAATCATAAATTTTATTTAAACAAATCTAAATCAAATTTAATATCTAATATAAATTTAATTATATATAATATATAATAGAT
>KE504925.1:579379-605075 GCA_000441515.1 Elaeis oleifera
ATATATATATGTATATATATATTTGTTTGTGTGTATGTATATGTGTATGTTTATATGTGCGTATATGTACATATATATAAATATATACACACACACTTACATTTATTATGAGGTGTATTTGTCTAGCAGAATATTCTATTAACAACCGAGATAAAAGTTTATTCATATATGAATAATTGCTTGTTTGGAAGGAGAAAAATAAGATTACTTATGATCTTATCGATTAGAATATTTTATCTAGCCAAGTTGCCAACTTTATCATGTTAAGGTGTGGTATAATTGTTATCTAGTTAGGTATTTGATCATCATCATTCGGCTAAGTTGTTATATCATTAATATTTTGTAATTGCATATCTGGCAATTCTACTTCCAATTTTTATTGCTATTATTACCGTACAACATAGTAAATAAAATTTATTATTTATCATATAATAAAAATTTGTTGTTACTATTTTTTATGAAATGGAAAGCAGAATTTGTTTGGTATAAATTTTGAAACCAAGTATACAAAACCTCATCTAGATGGTGTTATAAAATACGTTCTCAAAATTTGTCTGATATGCAATCATAGAATTGAGTATACAACACCTCTTCCAGATGGAGATTATAAAATATGATAATGATGATACAACACCTCAACATGATGAAGATGGCCATTTAGCTATGCAAAATATTCTAATTGGTAAGATCGTTAGAAACTAATTTTTCTCCTTTGGTTATTATTTGTTCATTGATGAATAATCATCAATAACTAGAAGGAGAAAAAAATAAGATCACCAATGACATTAACAATAAGAATATTGTTATTTAGCCAAATTGCCATCTTTATCATATTGAGATATTTTATCATTACTATTTTATTCAGGTATTTTATCATTACCATCCAGTTGAGGTGCTATATCATCAACATTTTACGATTCATATCATACAAATTTGTTTCCAATTTCCATCATTGCTATTACTACCACACCAAATACTTGCATTGTGTCTCAAATCAGGAAAATTCATGTAACCACTAAAGCCCCTATCAAGATAGCCAAGATACAAACTAGCATTGCTATAAGGCATCAAATTATGCCATATGATCACCAATTCCTAAGGGCTCCTTTGGTCAGCATGTAGAGAGCTATAGCCAATTCCATCATAACATCCAATAAGGTATCCTTCAACAAAGCCACTGTATTGATAAGCATAGCTAGGAAAAAAATGGAGATATAAAATCTTGGAGACTTATATATTTAGGGTCATACACTGGGCAAAAGCCAGCTTGGTCATAGTCAAAAATATATCCTCCACGACCCATTATTATATGTTCATTGAAACATGAGTTGATTTCCTTGGTATAGCTATTAGCATTTGTAGGCACCGCTCTGACCTCAAACTTCTTATCTTTAATTCATGGAACATTTCTATAATACCTTTTCCATAGCCTCCATTTAGTCAATTCAACGAAGCCAAAGCATTTTAGTTGGCCAAAATTATCATGCATTAGAAATATACCTATAATTTTACCAAACTACTCAAAAAAACTGCTAAACTCATCCTTTATCAACTTAGAGGCAAACCATCTAAAAAAATCTTTCTCAGGTTAAAAGGAATCCTATTATAAGAATTGGTAATGTTATTAATTAGCTCTCCTTTTCGATCTTGATATCGATTTGCATGTAAATGTTGATGATTTTGGTACCTGAAGTATTTGGGTATGGCTTTTTTACATCTACCTGAAAAAGCATTATCCAAACAAATGATAAATAGTATACAAAGAAACTTAGATAAAGACAATGAGAAAGAAAACTACCCACGAAGTGACAAAAAATGAAAATAGCACGTGTTGTTGCATATAATATAGGAAGTATTTCAAAAATTTAAATTAGAAAATAATCAGTTCACCTGCCACCAGGATATATCATAATGAAAAAATAAATACATTAATGTTAGAATTTTTGGACAAGACTTGGGTTGAAATGATTTATAGAGATCTTAAGATCCTTGTAAAAGTGCCTTGATTCCAAATCAAACTACCATGTAGAAAGAAATATAAATTGATGTGAGAAAATGTTATCCAAAAATTATCTAGCCCATATGTTGGAATCATAATGGTCTATTTTCATTATTTTTGCACTCTTATCTCTTGTGAAAAACTTAGGCTCTCAATTCTAATCAAATAAATAAAAACTAGCAACCAATCTGCAGTGCATATAAAAATTCTAATAAAAATGTAAAATAGGATAAAAAAATAAATATATAGATTATAGAAAATTATTGATATTTTATTATTTTAAATTAAAAATAATCACAATCATCTCTACTTTTGTCCCAACATAAATGATCGATCCCATTTCACCACGAACCTTGCAATTAGTTATAAAGAAAAGCATACCTATTTTTATCAAATAAAATTCCTAACAGCGAATGTCAAAATCTAGTTATAATTAGAAGATAGGAGAGAAACTAGAGTGGATAAAAGACTAGGCCTAAGACAAGGTTCTTTTTATAGCCATATTTTTATATTATTTGTCTAGAAATCATTAGATTAGTCTCAATCATCTCTTTTTTCTGATAAGATGGTTCATTCAAACTATTCTTGTGTGAATACAACTAAGAGAATAAGAGAACAAAATATCCTAAAGTTGCCCAGGAACAACCCCGCCCTAGTCCAAAAAGCTTCTACAGTATGTTCAGCCATAAGGCTGTCATCCAGTCAGCTGCAATATTGTTTTGCAAAAGACTTGCCGAATTACCAGTATGGTGCATCCCTCCAACAAAATTGAGATATTATGCAGAAGGAGATGAGTGGCTCCACCACGGATGTAGCTCTGAAGCCAAGATACCATTGTGGCCGAGTCACCCTCCACAATAAGCTAACCGCCCTTGATGTCCACTTGGCAAACACAATCACTATCCAAGTTGCATGAAGCTCCACCTCAGGAAACCATGGGCTCCAATAAGTGAATCCCCTTAGCCGCCACAAGCCTAGAATCAGGCCCATGAATCACAAAACTATCGCCATCATGTTTGCCTCTAACACTCCCATCGAAGTTGACCTTTAGGTATGATGAAGGAGAGGGCTCCCAGCAAAGAATGCCCGATGGGTCGCTGCATGAGCAGAGTGGGAGCTGCAGGTCTCTAAAGGCTTGGAGAACACATTGGTCATCTACACTGCCATGGCCAAGGCTCTCTCAAAAATAATCTTGTTGAAGCCCGCTTAGATTCAAATATTAGATTGTTCCTAGCTAGCCAAATGCGGAGGGCCATATACGCCACATGGATGCTTGCCACCCTAGGAATATCATCTCTAGTACTGCGCTGCAAGAACTCCAAAAAGGCTTGGGTGGGGTCCTCCACCTGAGTAATCTGTAGGTGCATCCCTGCTAAGGAGCAAACAGATCTCACCCTCAGACATCGAAAAGGTATGTGCTCCATGGTCTCCTCCTCGAAGTCACAGTAATGGCACACCAACTAGATGCCTATGCCCCGAGCTCGCAGAAGAGTTCTGATTGAGAGCCGACCCTAAGCCACCTTCCAGAGAAAAGGCTCACACTCAGGGGCACCCCGATCCTCCAGACCCATCTAACATCCTTGTGCCTCAAGGACTCCCTCCAAGAGCTGGTAGAGGTTAGCCATCATAATCTTGGAGTACTGGAGTGTCCCCAAGCCCTGACATCCGAATTGCTGAAGATGGAAGTTGCAAGGGATGACACCCACTCCCCTAGCTGCTCTCCAAATAGATAGGACACTACTGCTCAATTCCACCCCTACCATTAGCATGAAAAAGATCAGCAACTCTTGTGGAGTCCATCACCTCAACATTAATAAAAGTCGGCCATTGGTTAAGGCAGGTCTTCAATCCATAAATCATGTAGGATACCCATAGAGTACCCATCCCCTATCAACCATCATGTCTAGGAAAAAATATCGAGTATGTGGGCACAAATCTCCCTCCATAGGAAGGAGGCATTATACCTAGGATGGATCTCACCACTAGCAGGCCATGGATTGTACCTAGCCATCATGATTGAGCTCCAGAGAGAATCAAGGCTAAGCAAAAGCTGGATAGTATGCCTAGGCCACCCTTTCTTAGAGGCTGGCAAACCATATCCCAAGCAAGCAAATGGATGCCTCCTCCTCCTCCCAGGTGGGACTCCCACAGAAAACTCTAAAAGAGCTACTTTAGCTTCACCATTAGAGATCTGAGAAGAATCACGTTTGAAAGCAGGTACACAGGAATGGAGCTGAGAACAAACCTCACCAGGACCCTCCCCATCATGGATAGTGCATGGGCCTACCAATCCTCCAGCTGTTCTCAGATCATCTACTCAACATCCATATACTCGGCCCTTCTCAGCTTGCATCCCATGATAGAAACTTTCAAATACTGTAGAGTCCCACTTTGCTCTCCAATCCCGAGCATATCCCTAATTTGGAGCCGCAGTTAGACCAGCATCCTCAGATTAAACACCACCATAGATTTAAGGAGGTTGACCTTCTGGTCCAATGCTATATAGTACTCCTCCAAGATCCTCCGAAAGTTGGCTGTATTTCGAACAAAAATCTGACCCATCAGTAGACAGTCATATGCAAAGAGAAGATGCGAGATCAGTTAAGCACCTGGTGCTGATATATAGGGGTCTAAGATTGACCCCTGGGCCACAACACGAATAGCTCTCGAAAGAGTGTCGGCACAGATAATTAAGAGATAAGGGGATAAAGGATAACCTTGCCATAGTCCGACCGTAGAGTAGAAGAAGTTTGATGGCATTCCATTGATCAAGATGACAAAGGACTACAAATACGAGCCAATATCCAACTAATTAGGTTGGTGAAAGTCGAAATCCGAAAAAGCCCTCTCAATGAAACTCCAACTCATACGATCATAGGTCCGCTCCATATCAAGCGTAATCACCATGAGACTGGGACAGGGGGTGGCTTGCCGAAAGTCATGTATAAAGGCAATAAGAATATTATCAAAAATGCTGCACCTGCCAACAAACACCCTTTGCTCAGGATAGATCAAATGGGGGAAGAATAGGCTTTATCCTACACACCGTCAGCTTAGCACAAATCTTATAAAGGGTCATGCACAAGCTGATCGGTCTAAAGAGGTCAAGCTTCGAAGCATCCTACCTCTTCGGGATCAGGGCAATGAAGGTCTACTTCTACACCTCAGGCATCTGGCGGGTAGCAAAAAACTCCTACACTGTCATGACAATCACGGACTGGATGAGTGCCAGTATCTTTTGGAGAAGAGTGGGGGAAAATTATTAGGATCCAAGACTTTATACTCCAACATACTCCAAAGAGCTCTCCGCATCTCCTCCCTGGACATAGCCTCCACCAGACCCCTATTCTCCTCCTCTGTAAGCACCTCCTCAGGAGGGAGGAGCGGTCCAGCCCCCTCCCAGAGACATCATCCAACGAGATCTAAAGAATCGAACGATCTCCTGACCAATCTCCTCATCCATGGTCAGCCATTGTCTCGTAGTACCCCTGATCACCCTGATCCAATTCCCGTGATGCCAGTTATGATAGATTGGTGGAAGAACCTTATGTTTCGATCTCTCTCGTAATCCATTGTATCCTGGACTTCTGCCTCCAGAAAGTCTTCTGTTGCTACAAGAAGGAGTGATGAGTGGACAGTAAGCCCCTAAGATCAGCCAACTCCACGTCCGCAAGCCTACCCTCACGATCCTCATGCTCTTAGAGCTCTGAGATAGAGGCCTTAACAACCTCGAGCCTCCTAAAGATATCGTCCATCTCAATCCTATTCAATCTTAATAGATGCCTCCTCGTCAACTCTAACCTCATGGTTACACTGTACTTGGCATCATGCCAAACAGGCAGTCTTCAGACATCCCTAACAATCTTCCAAAATCTGGGATAAAAGAGTAAAAACTTCTCAAACTAGAATGGACTTCGGTGAAAGGAGGAGATACCAGAAACTAGCAATAATAAATAATGGTCAGAAACAATCCTCGATAGATGGTGAACAAGATAGGCAAGATGATGTTGGATCCAATTAGTCGTGCCAAAGACTCTGTCAAGTCTCTCCCATACCCTTGCATCACCTAGACGGTTATTGCACCAAGTAAACCTTGATTCCACAAACTAAGGTCCACAAGATCTATAGATTAGATAAACTCTTTGAACTATCTAGAGGTCATATCCTCCACAAAGGGCTTATCTCCTCTCTTGTCCTCGGGTCCAACAACGCAGTTGAAGTCACCAACCACGATTGTAGGAAACCCTTGATCAGCAAAGCTGGCCACCTCCTGCCACAACATCCTCTTTTTTCTGTATTTAGTACTAGCATACACACCAAACAAGAGCCAAGTAAAGCCATTTATTCAGTGATAACAACATGATGATTACAGTGGTGAAACATATTCACTGAAGTAACTCCGATTCGCCATACAATAATAATACCTTCCAATAGATCTTGAGACTTTACAGCATAGAACTCCTAATTAGCTGGCAAGCGATGACGAACATGAGCCAAGCCGGTCTCGACAGTCTAGTTTCCATCAAGATAATAATTTTCGGATTGTGTTGCTGCATAAGTCCTCTGAAGGTGGCGAGAAAGAACGGCTTCCCTACTCCCCGCATACTCGAGATAACCATCTTCATGGATACATGTGGTGGGGAAAAGGTAAATCTGGTGTAGGCTCTTCCAGCGTTGCACCACCATCTCGAGATCCCCCACGATTACCCTTGTTGTCCACCTGAGCCTCCACGGCCGAAAGGGCCGTTTTAATCCGGCCCACAACTTCCTTGTGGCCCACATGGGCTCCCACCGCCAAACCCGCTCCGCTGGTGCCTCCCATCAGGCCCGTCCTCTTCAGTGCCGCCGGGGAGGGAGCCTTGACGGCCAAACGCGGCTCCTGCTCCCCAGCCACCCCACCACGCTTCTCGTCCCCAGTTCCCGCCGCCCGTCCACCGGCTGGCGGAGACCCCCCTCTACCCGGAGAGGCGCGTGCCGCCACCCTGCTCCCTGCCCCACGACCGCCGGTAACATTCTCCCTTGATCAACCGTATTTACTTTCTTTTTTGTTTCTTTGACTCGACCCACGGCCACGCCATCCCTCGCGCCTCCCATTCCGTCGCCCACCGTGGGGCATCCGCCGGACCGCCGCTGTCATCGTATTCCTCTCCCTCTCTCTCTGCTGCTTGGTAGATCGCGTTCTGCTTTTCCTTTTCTGATGAAATGCTCTGCTATTTGTTTAGTTGTTTGTAGTTTTTATTATTATTATTTTTAGTGACTTTTTCTGTTGATTTCCTCTTTCTATTTGGGGCTTTGCCTTAATGGTATTGGGTAAAGAACTGAAAGCTACGCCTGATATATTGGTTTGCTTGTGAATTGGGTCTTTGGCTTTCCGGTACTTGTAGTGGATTTCTAGGGATTTATGTTTCAGTGTTGCTGTTTATAGTACTTTACTGTGGTGAATTGAACCATCGATTTGGCTGATTAATTACACTTTTTATTTGCCGATTTTCTTCATGAATTTTGCTTTAGTAATTGTTGCTTATAAATAGTTTGGTCTTTTATAATCGAAATCCATAGATTGAGCTCTTGTGAGACGAGAATTCCCGCATCAGTTGTGCATCATTCTTCATTATGCATGGGATGAAGTCTGTAATATTTGTGGATTTACCTTATGTGATGTATATGGAATACATAGCGTTGAAATTTCCAGGCTGCACTGGATTAAGTCGATGATGATATTCTTCTTGATTAGGGGTGGTTTTAGCTTTGATTTATGCTCCTTCTCCTTTTCTTTCATTTTTATGGGAATTTGTGATTTGTGCATTATTAAGCGGTTGATGTAAGCACCCAGAGTAATCATTCTGCTGGTGAAGAAACTTTAAATAATTCAGGGTTTGTCGATAATTCTTCGGGGTCTAGGCCATATGGATTCTATAAGTCAGACTTGGGTTTTGATTCGAGTTTGTGGATCTTTTCTTGGTAGGGTTTTTCCAGTAGGCTAGCTTGGCGCTTTCACTCAAATCCAGACCATGCCATCTCCAGCGTAGAATTGAGCATATTGAATGGTAACTGGAGAAACTGAATGCGCCTTTTGCAGCTATCTGTATAATTATTCTCTCTCATGTCAATGCTACTGCTCATCTACATTGAGTTGTTGGTAGCAATAGACATGCAAAAAAAAAAAATGGTGGATTATGCGTCCTATCACTGTCCATGAAACAAGCAGGTCTTTATTATTTTGGTAGGTAGAGACATGAGTTCATGTACTGAGTATGTTTAACCAGGAGTGGCAATGATACCCAGCTCATTTTGTGGATTCAAATCCAACCCAAAAATATGAACTTTGGATTTAGAAAATGACACCTAATTGGCTATTTAATTGGATTTAGATTTGCCAAACCTGAACCCAAAATATTAACAAAATGAAGTCTAGATATTAGATAAACTGAAACCCAGTAATCTTGCATCCAAATTCCAAACCAAGGACCCGCCTGACCTCTAAGCTGAGGGATCCTTGGCCTTTGTACCTTCCTTAACCATGCTTATTTTCCTGGAGCTTCCACTATTTTGAGCCTCAGAAACCCTAACTTGAAGCACCATTCTCCTCAAAGCTCTACATTTCTCTATCTTCCTTTCAAATTTTTGATGAAACTATGGTTTTTTATGCAGCAAACTATTTGTTTTGGCCCATATCCCTTCTACTAAACTATGGTTATTTCTCTTATTCCAGGGAGGTAAAGTATCAATTTTGCTTTTTTCTAGGGTAGAGTATGGGTTTTTCTCTTGAATTAGCATATTTGATGGCAAAAGTACTGTAATTTTAGATTCTCTTTTTCTTTAATTAACTTCCCAGTTTTGGAGAAGATAACATAGTTTTGGATATTTAGTGATCTAAAGTTAAGATTTAAATAACCATTTCTTTTGTTTCTTTTTTCTTTTGATGTTTAGATCTATGACTTGAGAGGTGCTCTTGACTACCTTGTTGCATTAATTTTGCCTCATAGTAATGAGTTGAATCCAATAATTATTCCTTCCTTCTAATGGTTAAATCTGGAATCTTGGCAAAATCTGGCAGTGCAAGCATTTTGCATGAATTCAAAGGAATTGCAGTCTTTCAGAGGTTCTTCTCGATTTGATTGACCTTCAAAAATGAAGATGTAAGTTGATATATAATGGTTGTTCTTTTGTGTGTTGAAGCACCTTGGATTAGTTGTAGATATTTGCTATTGGTGATTTCTAGCTTTTTTTCTTTTCAACCACAATGATTCGATAAGAAAGGAAACAAGAAAAGCATTTCTAGTGTTACCATGTTGAAGCTGGACTCTTTACAACAAACAATGTTTTCTATATATTTTTCTATGATTTGTAGCTGTTCTTGGTGAAAATTGGCATCCTATTTCATGGTTGTAGACTCCCCTATTAGATGGCCTAAGTTCTACTTTATCATTGAGAGTGGCAGATAATCCCACATGTAAAAGACAGAAATAATTTGATTTGGTCATTGGGATTGAGATGTGTATTTTAAGCAAGTTTGTGTGCAGTATGCTCTATTGTGAATGTCTTGTATATGTTGGTAGGTTGTGCTTATACAGGCTAGTTGCTACATTGCAGAAACAAGCCAATGCAGGGGTGCTTACAAATTTTGAGGTCCTTGACTTCTTACGGTCTCGAGGGGCAACAAGTGATCCTATGGGATGTCTTGGTTCTGTTGCGCCATCAGAGTGCAAGGTGCATGCCTTACCTACTCTATTTCTTTGTGTCCATACATGTTAATTTAGTGATAGTCTCCTTCTTTGGTAGATTGATAATGTGTAGAAATCTTATGGCTGCCATTATGGCTTTTGTATTTCAGGTTTTTGAGTACCTTGTCCACAGTGCTGCTTGCAATCAGACAAGAGATGCAGTTAATGAATTTTTGAAAAGATGTGACAAGTTCAGGCTTGCAAAAGCTGAAAAGCTAAACATTATCAATTTAAGGCCATCTAGCCAAGCTGAAATCTATCCGGTAAAATTTCATGATGTCTTCAAATATGATTTGGTAATATTTTGATATTTTGATGTACGTTCAAAGTTCAAACTTTTTAAGCATTCTTGTACTTCTATTGTTAAGCAAACAAATCTATTATTTCCATTTGCTAAACAAAAAGGAGTTTCACATGAAATCAGTAGTTCAATACAAGTGATATGTCAACTTCCTTGATACAATTAAGTTTTGCTAGTTTCCATGATAACACACAAAATTTGGGAGGGATCAAATTTTAAAATCTAGCTTTGAGCCTTTAAAGTTTTGCTTTTTATTGGGTTCAGGTTGTAACGGAAAACACCGACATTTGAGGCCTTAAAGATATGTAATTTTGGGATCAGTTGCTTTCTTTAATATCATTGTTTTAATCTTGTTTGTTTATATGGAAAAGAGAGCTCACTGTATTAAGATGATAAAAACTCCATGAACGTTATCTTTTAGATCCTCTCTTTGATACCTGAATTGTTTGTTTTCTTCCCTTTCCACTCCAGGAACCTTTGACAATTGTTTTGCTAGGGTCTAAAAGTATCTTTTGAGGTTCAAGCTATGTTATTTCTCTTTCCACTAACAAAGTCCAAACTTTGACAGAACACTGTGATGGAAGCATAAAATAAAGGAATATGGGATGGGGTGCTTGTTATGATTTTCAAAACTCTAGTATCACATACATGAAGGAATTGTTATTTGAGAATCCATATTTTCAAGCACTAGAATACTCTTCATGAGTACTTAATAGGTATTAATTCTTAAATGCAATACCAGTCTAGCCAACCTCTTCCTTTTTCTCAATGCATACTGGTGTAACTGGACAAGGCCGTACACATACAACTGTCATCCCATATCATGTTCAATCTGATTGGGTCTGTGAATTGGTTAAACCATTGCTTATTTTGTAGGACTGGCATTAGGAATCTAGTAGCTAGAATTGAAGTGTAAGGGGGAGTAGGAATACGAGGGGATGAATGAATTACAATCTTCTTTGTTACAGCTTGAAGTGAAATGAGGAAGTTGAGTAAGAGGATTTGGGGGGGGGGGGGGGGTGGCGGGGTTTGGAATGGGTTCAGCATCACAATTTAACAATTTCAGCTTCTCAATTTGGGAAGTAGGGGAGGAAGAGAGGCAGTTTTGCTTTGTATAAACTTTAGCTTCTTCTCACAGTTCATTATCCCAGTTCAACTGCCTGCTAAGAGGTTTGCAAGATACATTCTTATACAACAATCAGTTTTATGTAAGGTTGATTATTATATTAGTGGGTTGAATTGTAACTTTAATTCTTGCATTGATTTAAGGAATTATTAGAACTGCAGTATAACAATGCTAAGCTACAGTGATGTGTTTTTCAGCTTTTGGCTTTGATATCATCATGAGCTTTTTATAGGCTAACTTAATAGTTTGGATAAGAAGTATGGGCTTAATCCAGATTCAAAAATTTCAACACAATGTGGCCAAAAAAATTGTAGGGATGGGTGGACTCAAGGGACTCAGGTGTCAGATTGCTGGGGTCTAAGAATCAGGAGAGAACTATAAATGAGATAAAGGAGATTGGAGAGTTCTTAGAGGCAACAAAATGAAAAGCATTTAAGGTAAAACAATAAAGGATTCTTGAATGTGGTAGGCCTTCTTTGGAAAGTGAAAAGATGAAAATGTATTTGACATGAGAATGATTTATGGCCACCTTTTATTTGAGTTCTGGCCTTATCGATAAGCCATTGTACTAAATATGACCAAAGGTATAAATCCTCAATATTTCACTGGACAAGCATTGAAAAGATGAAGTCTTGCAAGCCATAACAAACATGGGGAATGATATGATTGTTGGTTATGATCAATGCTTGTAATGACAGGAAATGTTGGGCTATGATGGTGTTTATGTTTACATTTCTTAAAGATCTATTGGACCTTCTAAATTATCACACACTAGACATGTTTACGAGTTGAACAATTCTTTAAAAGAGTGGAGGATAATAGATTGCAAGTTGGTATGAACAATGTTTCTGCCAACTTTAGTGTTTCAAGAACAATCTTAGGATAATTAGTAAGCATTTATTGCCCTTTGTTTTGTTACTGTGCTTGAAGAGATTGTTAATAGCTTGACATTTGTAATTGATGAACTGACTACTCATGTGTTGCTCTTCGTGACTATTTTTACATTACATACATGTAGGCCTTCTTGGGAAAGTGAATAGATAAAAATGTGATTGACATGGGAATAATATGTGGCCACTTTCTACGACCCCTTATGTATGATATGTGACCACATTTTATTTGATTTTGGCCTCATTGAGAAGCCATTATACTAAACGACCAAAGATATAAATCCTCAACATTTCACTTGACAAGCATTGAAAACACAAAGCCTTGCAAATCATATCAAAACATGGGGAATGATATGATTGTTCTGTTATGCCTGATGCTTGCGATGACAGGAGATGTTGGGCAATGATGGTCTTCATGTTCACATTTTTCTTTAAGATCTATTGGTTCTTCTAAATTATCACACACTAGACATGTTTATGAGTTGAGCAATGCTTTAAAGGAGTGGAGAATGATAGATTGCAAGTTGGCATCAACGATGTTTCTGCCAACTTTGGTGTTGCAAACATATTTAAGAACCATCTTAGGATACTTGGTAAGCATTTGCTGCCCTTTGCTTTGTTACTGTGCTTGAAGACATTGTAATAGCTGGACACTTGTAACCAAGAAGCTGACTATGCCTGGATTGCTGTTCGTGTCCATTTTTACATTAATACATATGGTATGTGCACGTGGTTGCCTCCTTGTTAAGAGACTAAAAGAGTGGCCCAGTGCGTGAGGCTCCCATCATGTAGGGTGTGGAGAGGGTCGG
The DNA here is from genome assembly GCA_000441515.1 of Elaeis oleifera. NCBI lineage: Eukaryota > Viridiplantae > Streptophyta > Magnoliopsida > Arecales > Arecaceae > Elaeis > Elaeis oleifera. The sequence continues at coordinate 592,229 of KE504925.1, forward strand.
ATATACACAATCTTAACCTTTCATGTGCAGAGGCTGTCTCCATGTTTCAAACCTATGCTCATCTTCCATGTTAAAAGACTAGACATTCTTATAAGGACAATAAAATAAATAAAAATATGATAAATTGTGTTTATTTTCTTTTATTCATTGATTATAATTAGATGTTTTCCTCTAAGAATCATATCAGCTTATCAACCGAGAGCAACGTACCTCTATATTGCCTATATTGCTTTATACTTACGCTGGCTAACCACAAAGCAAATTATTATCCTCCATGCGGGGCAACAGGTTTAGAACTATTGGTCTTTGCTATGGAGACATTATTGTCAGTATAGTGGTTCATTAATTTCTTCTGCGGTCGGGGGCAACTACAAAGGTTTGTATTGACCTCCTCAAAGAAATGTGTATTGCTTCCCAATGTGGGACCAGAAGATTATTGATCACCGATAAAGGTTTTGAGAGAGTGCAACTCTACATGTTTTTGTGGTGGTGGGCCTGTCCATATGTTCTAGAATAATGCAAACTTTCAAATCCTTCAAACTTGAGGGGGAATTAGTCAAAATTAATCTATCCTAAACTCAGAGATCAAGTTTCCTTCAATTGAAGTGATTGATGAACTTGAGATGTTGGGTTCGTAAAATTTGAAACAAAATCAATCTTGTTTGAACCTCATGGAACAACTCTGAAATGCCAAAAGATGCATATGTTCTTTTAATGTTTGATCATATGACTTTTTAAAGCACAGTTGAAAACATGGGTCTTTGTAGGGGAGAGATTTTTGGTACATTACAGGACTTGTATATCGTTGGATTTTATGAAGTATGTGAGATAGAGTATCGTAGGCAATTGACAGTATTTATTAAAAAACTTTCATATGATAAATTCTAAACTGTGAAGTTGGAATGTAGAATAATTTGGGCATTCTTTTTCTATAAATATTTTTTTGCAATCCTTTTCCTTATGTTTCTTTGAAATTGTATAATCATATCGTAAATGAAAAGAGACGTGTGCTAGATGAGTTTTCTTGTTCTTCAAAACTACTTGTTATCATTTACTAGCAGTTTAACGAAACTCGTGACTAGCAGTGAATACAGATGAAACAAGCTTGAATCCTCCAGTTCATTCTTTACCATCTTTAGAACTTAGAGGTTACTGATTTCACCATTCCCACCAACCTTATTTTTTATTTGTAATGGTCATCCAGCTGTCCTTGGATCACATTGATTAGCAAGCCAACCCATTAAAATCAAGTTTCCATGCTCTTCAGAAGGATGCTTAATTCTAGTGTTTACCTAGCAAATTGAATCCGTGCTTGAGCCAAGTAGGAAAGAAGTATGAAAGGTTATTTACTTATGCTTTCTCTACCATCAGTAGCGGTTTGGCCTTCCAGGAGCTGAAATGCCTTGGATGTTATTTCAGGGATTCATACATGTTGAATCTTTCTACCAAATAATGGATTTCGGGGATGGCCCGCCTTGTTTGTCCCATTAATGTGTAGATCCCTCTCAAGGATACTCTGAAAGTTTAATCTTCAAAAGTTATGCTTCATCTTGCAGATCCTACTCTATATGCTTTGTAAACAGAGATTAGAACCTAGGTTTTTGTCTGATTCAGCAAAATGCTCATGTGATGCTTATCGGCCACTTTGTCCATTAGCTGTTATCGTGTTATAGAGTATTCTGTTTCCATTTCTACTCATATTTTCGTGCCATCAGCCCCTCATTGGGTGGAATCCTGTGATCCATTTCTTTTGAGTGGTGTCACTTTTGCAGTTAGCTCATGAAAAAGATCAATCTCCTCTGAAATTTATGTGGTAGGTCGTTGATTCCTCAGACCAAACTGCTTGTGTAATCAGAAGGATATCCGTGGCCTGTCCACGAAGTCCTTTCAGAATCAGCACAAAAGTGGTCTCAGCAAGCTTGTCATTCTAAGGCCAGTGACTCCAGGGCTGTCAACCTCGGGTTCTGAAGGTATGCAGCTTGCTTTCCTAGCTCTGAAGGGTACAGGCGGCTGAGAAGTGGCTGATGTCTTTAATGAAGTCCTATCAAAGAACTTTGCAACAGGCTGTGAAACCATTTGTATGCGGAGTGTTTACTTACCTCAAACTTGATTTATCTGTTTTCCATGTGAATTTACCTTTGAGAATCTCCTAGAAATAATCAAGGTGTATCTCTCCCAAGTGGCTTGAGTCAGAAAAACCAACAAATCCATGTCTGTTGGCACTCTTCCTTATCTTTTTCTGAGACAGTTTCTTAGAGTTGGTCTGCATATTTGGGTGCCTAGATCACTGATCATGTGACAGGAGTATGAGATGATTAGCAGGAATATCTGGCCACCATCATTCATTCTCCGAAACCAACTCCTTTTTGTGATTGGACTTAAAACAGCAAGGTAACTAATGCAATTTAAGACTAACTTGTCTAGGATAATAAATCAAGATGCCTCGATATTACCATGATTTTTTTCCTGTTCTTATGGAAAAGTAATGTCATTGTGACTTGTTATCATTTTTGCTAGTGAAGTCCACAAGGTATTCCAAACAATATTATTCTTGATTTTCTTTTGTTTATTATTTTTTTTCCATTCATTTTGATTGTGCTTATGTCCTGCAGATTATAGAGCACTGTGATAAGCGTCTTGCAAGAGATGAGGCTAAAGGCATAGACGAATTTCAAGAGTTGGTGGATTTGGTGGTTGAGGTTTTGCCTCCAAAACCTGAGGAGGTGCTGAATGAGCAAGAAATGCCCAATGAAACAACAACGGAACAGAATTGAAGCTTCCATCAAAACTTGAAAACAGTTGCAATCCGGGCGTCAAAGACCGTGTCTGCATGTACTGAGGCCGCCCTTGGTAGCGCTAGACTGCTTATATGAGGCAGCAAAGAAATGATGGTTGTTCTCATTATGGGGACAATTAGGGGATGCTGGGATGTAATAAACATTGTGAAATGCTGATACTGGCTTTTATAGCATTTTTTAGATGGCAGTGCTTGAATGGATATTGTATTTCTAAAGTCTATCCTGGAGAGGCATTCAATTTTTAAAGGCTTATGTAGCGTTTATGGCCAACCGGAGACTACCTGTAAAACCAATATGCTGCTCATGCTAAACCTTCTGCAGTGGCCTACTTTGCTTATAGTAATGGAAGGTATTCAATTGCTCAATCATGTTTATCTGGCTACACTAATGCTAGCATAAGATGAGCATAAGGCTTGCATGCACCCCACCTTCACTATGATACGAATGGCCCTGAGCCACCAGTTCAAACAATAAATTCTCATGGTAATGGGCCATATTCAATTGCTCAATCTTGTTATTTGGCTATCGTCTAATCTTGGTATGAGATGAACATAAGGCTTGTATGCACCACCTCTGCTATGATCTAAATGGCCCCGAGCCACTAGTCAATTAATAATAATGATAATGATAATGGCAATCATACTAACAATAATAATAATAATAATAATATATATATTATATTATATATTATATATAAGAAGGATGCATTAATAAAGATGTACATGCAAAATAAATATTTTATGAAGATATCCATATAAGTGTCACATTGAAGGAGTTGGCATTATATAATATAGTAGATGTTTTACCTAGATCTAGTTGCATATTATTAAAAAAGAACTATCGTTTTGTTAAAAAGCTGAATTTTATTTGCCAATACATAGATTATTTATAAAAACCCACGAAGAAAAAGGTAAGAGGGGATTTGTTGATTTTTGTTAAATCTTAAAGTCAGCCTTGAACTCTTGATGCCAGGTTTAAATGCACGTGTGTTGCTCCGGAGGGGAGAGTGTCGAATTATCTTCTTCGCATGGAAACTGAAGTCTAAAGATTACACCTTTAATTCGGGACCCCCCTCAGAAGGTCCGTCCTCGATCTTCTCCATTTTGTCCAACGCCATCCCTTGGCAACTTCTAGAGTTAAGTGTTCCTAAGGATCACCAGACCAGAACACGATCAGATAGCCAGCAACAAGAGGCTCCCCTTAACATACACAGGATCTATTTCAAGCTATGTCTTTGACACGGATAAACCAACATCTTATCACATCACATCAAATCTTTTCGTTCTCCTCTCTTTCTCTCTCTATATATATCCAACTTTCGACAGATACATATAAGGCTGCAAATAGATCAAGTTGACCTGCGATCCGATCCATAAAGATTCGACTTTAAAAAAATTATGGATCTGGATCGGATTCTAAAATTAGATCCATTCTATTTTTGGATCGGATCTAAATTTACTGAATTTTGATCTGATCCGACCGAACCCATTTAAATTTTTGAATTTATATAAATCTTATGCTCAATGATTCAATTTAATCCGAACCCATTATATGACTCAAATCTATTATATACTAACATGGGTTAAACACAAATTATAGTGGGCTGTCCAACTACACAATATTATCTTTTTCTCTTTCTACCCCTATAATTGAGTAGCACCTATTGGTTCAAGCTGATGAAGTCAACAACAAATATTATCTTTTTTCCTTTCTACCACATGGAAAATCTTTCGCATCAAACCTATACAACCTTTTTAATTCAAAAAATTTAGAGGATTAGTAGGAAATACATATTTCAATTCTAGTTGTATCTTACGACCGGTTTCCATATGTACACAAGGTCATCTTGATAGTTTCTTGAGATGTAATTATCATATGTTGATGACCACTCCAAAAATCATTGTGTCGCGAGTGTTATTGGATGGTAAACTTATAAGATCAACTTCAACTCTAATCATGGGAATCGATTGAACAACTATAGCTAACGTCTATTGGTTAATTTGACCCACGATCCAACCCAGACCCAATCTAGACCCGAACCGAACCCGTATTTCATAGATTAGGACCGGATTATATAGGATCTAACCTGATTTGAATGACCCATTGGATCAAAAAATTTGATCATGGACCCAATCTGATTCGATCCGTTCTATTAGATTGGGTCTGGATCCTATATCAAGATCCGATCAAAGAACTGGATAGAATCGAGATCACTTATGATCCGGTTTGATCCGATCCATTTACAACCTTAGATACATGGTGGCAAAAGGGGGGGGGGAATCTCACTTGGTGATCCTTAACAAAACCATCATTCCAACATTAGAATGGCTATATTGATTGGAGTCTAGTTGGAAAAGGGTGATGTAAAGGTGGCCCATATGGATTTCGCTAGAACTATAATTGGAGGAGGTGAAGGAGCTCGTAAGGTAGTTCTCGAAGATGGTTGAGCTCTCGAAGGAGAACGTGAGCGTGGAATCGGAGGAGTGGTAGCTTCAATGGTAGTGGTTAGGACCCTCAGCTAGAAGTGACGGTGGAGGCAGTGGCTTTATAATTCTACCTGCGTGCGAGGTTGAAGGAAGGTGGTGGTCTATATTTTGGAGAAAGGCCACCTCCTATTCCGATTCAAGGAGGTTGGGAAGGAATTTGATTTTCCACTAACCATAGGTGGTCACTGGCTAGACACTGGCAGTGGAGCCATGGTGGCCCGGCTTCTTCCTATCAGAGGAAGCTATCCCGATTGGCCTTGGTTTGAGTCCGATTGTCACGGCTCCCGATGGAGTTTTAGAGGGAGATGGCAATTCGCAGTGCTCTCAGCTTGGTCGAAGAGTTGCCGATGATGGATGAATGCAGGGTGGAGTGGAGGAGACTCAATTTTGCTCGGGCTTGCATGAAGCTTGATCTCTCCTGACTGCTGAGATCGAGGGTGCTAATCAAGAGACCAGAGGGCCCCTTCTAGCAGAGGTTCATGTACGAGAATCTCAACGACATGTGTCTTCAGTGTGGGTGCTTTCATGAGGCAGCGTGCTCGACTGGCGGGGTTGAACGGGATTTGATGGTCGGCCTCCGCTTAGAGAATGTAGTCCACACCAGAGGGGTGGAGGTGAGAGCAGTAGAGGGAGAGCCGCATCTAAGGCCATGGTTGGTGGCCGTCCGATGATGGCTACCCAGGCCAAAGGTGTCGATCGATTCAGGAAAGATAGAGGCCAAGTCAACTCGAGTACCAAGAATGAGTCGACTTGAAAGGAACCAATTCAGATAGGCTCAGATCGAGTCGACCCACTAGTCTGATCCGACGGCTGGATCAAGTCAACCAAGATCGCATGATAGTGATCGTCCCTTCGACCAAGTTCATATTAACAACTAGGTCAGAGGTGGACTGCATGAAGATCAATGCAAGGGATGGTGCGGGCTTAAGCCCGATCATGGTTTAGCCCGCCAACAAATTCGACCCGTTGGTGCTGGATCGAGACACGAGGGATGGCCTACTAGGGGCGACGTGGTGGATGGACCATCTAGGCCGTGGACCGGGTTGTTGGGGGGCGGCATGGTGGATGGGCCCTCTAGGCCATGGACCAGGTTGGCGGGAGCTATGGGAGTAGGGTCAAGCGAGCCCAAGCAGGCCTGCCTAATGATTTGATGTGGGTCAGGCACTTGTGAGGTCCAGAGGTGGGAAACTAGGCCCAATGAATCCAAAAGGATCTTCTAAGAAGAATAGGACCAAGAGCAAGATCCTTGCCCATCCGAAGGCTCGGATAGAGTCATCAGCTATCTATGGAGGCTTCGGGGACTTCATCTTCTTAGCTAGGGCTCCAAGAGAAGGAAAAAAGTCTACACTTCAAATAGAGGATTTAGTGCTTGACTTTGGTACCCCTATAGTAGAGGAGCATATTGAGCAGGGGTTGGAGCCCTTGGTGGAGGGTGACCCTAAGCCTCTTAGGGGAGAGGACCCAGTGCGTATGGATCCTTCGATGGGTGGCCAGGACATGGATCATGACGATGCTGTTGTTTGGCTAAGGCAAGCCATCCAGGGAGAGGGGGGAGTCTGTCAACAATAGACTCGATAGCAGTAGAGATGGAGGTTGACATTCAGGTTGAGAGGCATATCACTGTGGATCCCCATCCCATCAGTTGCCCAATGAGGCTATTGATTGGAACACCGAGAGGTGGAGAAGCCCTTGTTCTGAACGATGTTTGGCAGAATCATCCAGCAGTATTATCCTGATATTTGTGTCCTACTCGAGACCCAGGTTTCAAGGATAAGTCTTGCTTATGCCAAATGACGAATCCCATCAGCATGGAGCATTTACATGATGGAGTGTAGGGGTCTATCCGGGGGCATCATGGTGCTATGGAGACATAGCTTAGTCAAGGTGGATGTGATCTATAGATGTGAGTAGCAGGTCGCTTTAGTCATCTAGAGTAGAATGGAGATCCTTAGCTTCTATCCGGGATGTATGCGAGTGTCGAGCATAGAGAGCAGAGGATGCTTTGGTCCAAGATCTCCAAGATGGTGGCATAGGGTTTGCCTTCTCTTGACATTGGGGACTTCAACTATATTGTGGGGGCCCATGAGAAGATGGACGGCAGGTAGTATATAGATAGTATTGATTTCAGAGAGTTCAAAAGTTCATCAATGACTTGGGCCTGATTGATCTTGGTTATACTAGACCCAAATTCACTTGGTGTAACAACTAATAAGGGGCGGCTAGGGTCTGGAAGAGGATTGATCAAGCGCTTGCCATCACCGATCGATTCCAACACTTTTTGGGGCACCAGGTTTAATACCTTCTGAGGATCACTTCAGACTACTACCTGCTTCTCATCACTATTGATGGCCTGCATATGCCCAGGACTCTGTTCAGGTTTGAGAAGTTCTGGATTTTCTATCTGAGATCATGAGATCTGAACAGCGAGGTGTAGAGGATGCTGGTCCGTGGTGGTGTGAGGTATCGAGTGACCCAAAGGCTTGAGTTGGTGAGGCATAGGCTCTATTGATGAAACTATTTTGAGGTGAGTGATATCTTCACATGGATCAAGGGGGTGGAGGTGGATATTGCAGAGATTCAGAGAAGAGAGAATCAAGAGAGGGGCCCCCAAGACCCTGACCTGAGGAAGTTTCATCACAAGCTTTTCATGCACCATTCTCCATTAAGATAGTAGGAAATATTATGGAGGCAGAAATTCAGCATTCAGTGGATCAGAGAGTATGATTGGAACATTAGATTCTTTCATCAGTCAATGATGATTTGGAGGTCTACCAATCACATCCAGCAACTGAGGGAGAGCAATGATGGAGTGGTGGAGGACAGTGATGAGATCAAGGGACAAATTTTTTAGTTCTTCAAATTGTGTTGGATAGTGCCCTTGGGTGAGGATGCCCCTCTCCAAGGATCTCAACCTATAAGCTGCATCTTCGATAAGGAGAATGAGATCCTGACTCACCCAGTATCTGTTGTAGAGGTATAGGAGACCCTTTGGCCTCTCGAGGAGGAGAGGGTCCCAAGGCTAGATGGGTTCTCCCCTCTCTTTTCTGTCAATACTAGCCTATGTTCGGGGAGAGGTGGTGTAGATCATCTTTGAGTCTATAGGCCTTTCAGAGGAATGAAAAAAGATGCTGACCACCTTCATCCCGAAGAGACATAATGCATCTATCTTAGGCACTTCAAATCAATCAGCCTTTGCACTACTCTCTATAAAGTATATGCCAGGATCTTGGTCGGACGGTTAAAGCCGATTGTTCCTCACTTAATTACCCTAGAGGATGATGCCTTTATCAATGGTCAATGCATCACCAACAACGTCTTGCTCACCTAAAAGTTAATGCATGATTTGTGGTGTGCCCCTATTCATCGAAGCTTGATGGTGGTCAGACTAGACATGGAACTGGCTTATGACTGGATGAGCTAATAGTTTCTATATTGGATGCTACACAGGTTCAACTTTTAGAATAGGTGGATCGATTGGATCATGGATTGTATGGAGATCTCAAGCTTTGCCATTCTGATCAACGATGTCCTGATGAATTTTCTTCACTCAACAGGTGGGCTTCGCCAAGAGTGCCCGCTTTCTACCTACCTATTTATTTGTATGCTGATGCTTTATACCGTGCTCTATGGGAAGTGGTTCAAGATCCCTACTAGTCCCGCCTTAGGATTCAGCCACTCACGCATCTTTTTTTGGCAGATGACTACTTGCTCATTGGTCGAACCTTGATTTGAAATGTAAGATACTTTGTGACTATTGTTGAGGCCTACTATTGGAGTTTTGGTCAGCTTATCAACTTGTGGAAGTCCACCATCACCTTTAGCCCCAAGATAAAGGTCCTGGTGAAACAGATGATTCAGGACAGGCAGGGGATCTTGGAGCAAACTGAGGTCCTGATCTATTTGGGTGTTTCTATCATAAAGTGAAGACTTCAGAGGGTCGATTGTAGACCCATGAATCAATGGGTCTGGGATCGTCTCAAGGACTGGCAAGCCAACACTCTCTCCATGATGGGCAGAACTATTCTTATGAGATCAGTCCTAAGTTTCATTCTAGTGTACCTCTTGGCGAACACTATTATACCGATCTCTTCTCTCAGGGGGTTGGAGCAGCAATTTTAAATTTCTGTAGGGCTCAAGGCATGATATTCGTGGGCTTCATCTGCTTTCTTAGGAGGTGATCTACCAGCCTGTGCGAGATAGGGGTCTACGGATCCAATCCTTGTTGGTCAGAAGGAATGCTATGATTGCTAGACACACTGCTAGATTTCTTATCTAGCCTAAATACTTGTGGAACAGGGTGATGAGAGCTTTATATGGGGCATGGAGTTAGGGATCCCAAATCCAGATTGATCATAGCTGCTCCATCTGGAAGGAGATTTGTATCCGTGGCCAAACAATGGTGGCCCAAGTTAGATGACTGATTAGGAATGGGACTTCGATCGATATGAGCTAGGACATTTGGATTTGCAGCTTGCCCCTCTCACATTGGCCGATAGGTGGGTGACTATCTGCATGTGTATGACTTAATCACCACCAACGGGAGGAGTTGAAGGGCATATGATGTCACTCATCTCTTTGGTGGTCAGCTCATTGATAGGGTTCTTTCTATCCCGATTTCTATCCATCGTAGTCAAGATTTGAAGGCTTGGGACCGATCGTGTTGCCATAAAGTTCCTATGAGAGACTTCATCGAGATGAGTAGACCAGTGCCAAATGGAAGGATCGAGGCTATCTAGATCTAGAGAGTGTTTGTCCATTCTAGGATCAGACTATTTCTCTGGAAGGTTACTTAGGATCGGCTTCTGATGCGCACGCTTCTTAGGGATTAGGGCATGGAGCTTATGATTGTAGGCCTAATTTGTAGGCTGGAAGATGAGTTGATGGAGCATGCCCTCCTTAATTGTTCAAGGACGAGGTTGATTTGGAGAATGATAGATGGTTAGGCTTGGCAGGCAATCAGTGGCCCTTAGCTGTATCTCTTCCTACATGCAATCCATTGGAGTACAGCCAAGAATTCAACCCACTCCTAGGGAGGTAGGAAGGCATATGTCTAGCTTTATAGAAATAGCCTAGTCTTCGAAGTCAAGGTTGTTCCTGTAGAGAGCCTATTACTTAGTTATGGAGTGCAGTCCTTTTGACATTGTTGGCCATACCCTTGATGCCCCAAATTTCTAGGACTTCCATGCTATGCCTATAACAACCTAGAGGATTTTTTTTAATTTCTTGAGAGCCTCCTCTTTGGAGGTTTATCAATGTTAATTTTGATGGCAATGTTAGGAACTACAGGAGTGATGCGGGCTATGTCATCAAAGGTCCGGATGCCAAGATGCTGGCTGTGGGGGGCTTATATCTTTTTGAGCCTTCCATTTCGAAGGTGGAGCTTCATGCCATTTGGATAGATATTATCTACGTTAGATATGAGTTATAGGCGGAGAAGATTTTCATTGAGGGTTATTTCACCACAGTCATCGACTAGATTCAGGATGAGATGAAGCAGCTGGAGTCTCATCTGCTCCTCACAATATCTAAAGTTTCCTTCGTCTTTCCATCACAGTGTCTATTCGATACGTCTTTCGAGAGGTGAACAGTACAGTAGATTAGATTGCATCCTTTATTGCTGAGCACACCGAAGATTAAATCTGACGTCAAGGCGACACTTGCCCACGGGCTCTGCAAGATATTTTATTTCTGATTTCTTGAGTTGTACTCACACTAGAATAGTGTGATCGTCCGCTTGTATCCAAAAAATAATAATAAATATGAGCTATAAAAGTATCATTTTGTTTGTGTTGTCACCAATGTAATAATTTTATATAATAATATTTTCATTACTACTTATTATCTCCATTATCTTTAAATTTAATATTTTAAAAAAAATTTAAGATTTTTTTTATTTTTATAAAAAATGAATCAGCAACAAAAACAATTTAAGGATTTACCTGGTTAACCCATATGCAACCCAGGTCGATCTCAAACTTGAAATTTTTAGAAATCTATGCGGCTGATTAATCTAGAAACGTAAACTTGTGGGCCGATTCAAGTCCACTTTTGATTTGTTCATAAGTCACTTAAAAAGTGTTTAAATAATTAAAAAATTTAAAACTATTGTAGCATTAGAGTTTGGTATTAGCCAACATAAAAACTTGTTATCCCAAGTTCAGATTCCTTTGTCTTGCTATCATCTAATCATCTATAAGTTATATTTGGTAAGAGATGTTAACGTCATTTTATCTTTTGCAATAACATTACATCATTTCATGGTATATATGTTATATATAAGGAAATGATTATTATAAGATTCACTTATATTTATCTACTTTACAAGTTTTATTATTATATATAATATTTATTTATTTATTTACCTATGCTATCATGGGTTAATGGATGGCGATCTGTAGTTAAATGTTTAACCTATGACTTGGACAATAAAATAGGTTGGTAGCCAGGCTAGATTTCAAAATACAGCTTATAACTACAATAAGAACATATAAATATGTACATCAACCCATGTTACTTGTAAATTGATTATATGTGCATCACCTATAATATGGTGTAGCAAAATATAAGCATTTGTTGCCACTAAAATCTAAGATCAAGCTCAGGTCAATACAACCGAGGTGATGGTGAAGTTAATTTCCTCCTGAAGCTTAACGATACGGCTGAAAAAGTACCTAAATCAGCAAATGGACCTAAAAAAAAATTCTTTGTTAGAATTTTTCCGACGGGACTTTTTGATGCTCAAGTTGGCAAGAATTTAGAGAATAATAGAATTGAAAAAAAAAGAGAAAATGGGACTACCCAATGACTTATCTAAGGATCTTCCTTTATCCTTATGTACAGAGAGAGTTACGTAGCCATTATCAAATTGGATCGGATATACATCAACTGCATGATGACAGTTTTCATCATGCTTAACCGTATAGTAACCTATACGGCTTCTCTTGTTATCTCATAATTATAACCACTTTAAATATATAATTATGGCCGAGAGGGCAAAATTGTCATAGATATTTTTAGGTTGATATGATCATCTTTTTAGTCCATCCACATCGAGATGAATAAGATTAGATATTGTTAAGATAGATCTACGTTAGTTATTATGGAGGTTAGATAAATAAATATCCACCTCATTAACATCCATTAATTTTGAAGAATATGGTAAAAATAACTTTATATATTTTCATATATGTAATATCAATTGTTTTGTAATTTTATTGGCTAAGGGTGTGTTTGGTTATACTTTTTGATTTTGATTTTTAATTTTAAAAATATTTTTATTTTTTTAATTTTTACTATTGAGTAAAATAAAAATATGTTTGATAACTACATTGCTATAAAGCAAAAGGCAATATTTGAGGACCGCAAGTAAAGAACTTGATGAGAGAGATGGGTTTGAAAAGGAGGGAAGAGGTGGGAGGTGAAGAGCTTGACGAGGAAGAAGGATTTGGGCTCTTTACTTTTTGGTTTGGTGTTTTAGATATAGAAAAATAAAAAAAAACAGAAAAGCAAGTTTTGGAAAGCAAAAAATTTTATTTTGCATATAAATAATTATTTATTTTTTTT
>KE504925.1:618832-634332 GCA_000441515.1 Elaeis oleifera
TACATAGTCATCCACAGCTGGTAGAACTACCTCTAGAGGAAAAAATTTTGGTGAGAGACTTCATCATGTACACTCCTCGAGTTTCGACCACAGCATCGTCGAAGAAGTCTCGCTAAGCACATGGATCACCATCTCATCCGCTAGGTATATATAGATGGTACTCATCGTCTGCATCGGTAGCCGTCTCAAATCCTGCACCTCTATGGTGGTAAGCTTCTCCTTGCATAAGAGAGCATCGATCAACCTTGATGGATGAGCACGCTTTTCACCCTTGCCTGCCACAAAGAGAAATTACTCTTTCCATCAAATTTGTTGATCCCCATCTTAATTGATCCAATCTTCTCCATTTTCAGTCTTGCTCACTACCGCTGCAATCTGCTTCCTGGTATCGCCTCGCTCTGATATCACTTGTTGGTGGATATCTAGTCAGGACACCACCTCTCAAGATCTTTTCGATACTGCACGTCGCAGCAGGAAGAAAGAAGAAATAAAATAGAAACAATCAGATATATGGATCAGTTAAAAAGGGCTCGCCTCCACGGGGCATGCAAGCTTCACTATGAAAAAAAAAGAAAATTATAAGAGGAGATCACACCCTCAACCTCATACACCTAATCTCTCCCTCACGGAAAACTCTCTCTCACAAAAGCTCTCTCTCTAGGAAGACCCTCCTGAACTCCTCAAGCGATCACTGTTCGCTGTCCAATAGTCTGCATGAAGCCTCTGCTCCAACTCCTCTTGGCGACTCGCGTCTGCTCTCTCTCTGGGTTCTTTGTTGAACAAGCCTGCGCCACACCATCACATTCTCCATTCACAAACAAGCCTTTTAAAGGCTTAAAAAACACAGCTAATATTGGAGTACAGTCTCCTAACAGTGCCCAAAATCCTCCTTGGACCCTTGATCATGACCGCGAACTCCCCAGGTCGTCCGATCGCGCAGTGGTCCACGAGAAAATGTGTAGACTGCGAGAAACGTCAAAAAACGTTACCCGATCCATGGTGGACCACGAGAAATCGAGGGAACTACCCCTCGATCCACAGGCCAGCCCATGCATCGCCCGATCCATCATGGACCGAGATATCCGAGCCCGTGATCCCCGCGCGCGTGCGCGTGGGCCGGGGCGCCCCGCGTGCTTGGGCCTGGGCCTGGGCCGCGCCCGCACATGTGCACCCAGGCTTGGGACGTGCTCTGCACGCTGGGCCGTGCTCCCACGACTGGGCCACTGCCGCTGGCCGCTGTCGGTCCTCTATCGCTCCGAACTTCGTGCCAATTTCAATCGAGCGTATCTTCTCCGTTTGGACTCCAATTGGGCTGCTTTTGCGCTTGTTGGACTCCATTTTTCATCACGGATCTCGTTGTGGGCTCAATGAGGATCGAATCCTGAGGCATCAAATCCTAACATGTATTAGATCATTGATAGGATATATAAAAAATGCTTGTAATATATATCAGAAAGTCAATGATTATGAATCAGCGTACCATATAGTATATATTAGTGAGCATAATATTCTGAAAACTATTTATCAATTCACTTGAAGATATGTATTGGGTTACTAGATATCTGTTACGTATATTGCATATTGGTGAACTTCATATTCAAAAAACTATGTATCGGTTTATTTGGAGATATATATTGACTTATTTGATGATTAATTTGTTTGGTATGTATCATTTAGCTATATAATATATATTAATAAAAATATATTATGAAATAAAGATGAAAGAAAATATTATATTTTTAATTTTAATTATGAGACTAACGACTTCATTAGCCGGAGGTGTATTTGATTTTTAGATTTTTTTTAAATTGATAGCAGAAGAAACATGGCAAATGATGAAGCCTATCCTATAATTTTTTCCTTAGTGCCCATCCATATGATTTTTGTTCGATGATCGACGCACTGGCTGACCTCCCAAAACCATTTGACGATGCCATTAATTAATTTTGAATAATTGATGCTTAGAATTTAACATAGTTGGGGTTCCATCAGATCGGGCCTGATGGGAGCATTTGGTCTTTTTAGTGTTATTTATTACGAAGTCCTCTATTTGATGCAAAGTATGATTGTGTTCAATTTGTTATTTGAATTTGATCTAAACATATTCAGATTATAAATAAGTTGATCTATTTGACCTATATAATATTTAGATTGAATTTAAATTTCAAATATTTAACTTATTTAATTTATTTAATATTTAAAAATTAAGTTAGACAACCTATTTAATTCATCTAAGACTTATTAAACCTGTTTAAAACCTATTTAATCCCTTTCTATCCTATTTATCTAATCCACTTAAATAGTTTAACTTGTTCAAAATCCACTTAATTTATTTATTTAACTTGATTTAATCTATTTAATAAATAGATTATGCAAGTTAAATTAGATTAACTATTTAATAAATAGGATGAGTTTAGATCAGAATTTTTGGTATCTTTAATAAATAGATTGGGTTCGAATCAACAAAATTTTTATTCAATCCATATATCTGCTCCAACCAGCATTCAATCCGACTCGACCCAATTATCACCCCAATAGAAAAAAATGAGAGAATCTTTTCATTCCGGAAGCAAAACCAACATCTGCTCTTGGAAAAAAGTGGCAAGAAGGAAAACCGCCAACCAGCCACCCAAAATCCAAGGGCTGCCAAAGCTTTTTACAATTTCTTCTAATCATATTAGATCTACCAGAGAAGTTAATAAAGGGGCTTAGTAGATGCTCGGGCACTTTTATCAATTGAGAAGCTCATCCCTTTGGTTAGCCAACAAAATAAGGTTTAATATAATGTTTAATAAAAAGAAAAAAAGGAAAAAAAGAAAAGAAATGGGGCCATTTCATCAGCACCACTATCACTTGGGAGATCAACGTGAGTTTTACGTTAAGTATTTGGCTTAGAAGATTACACTCATGAATTCCATTGTTATTATAACAACTTAAAATGGTTATATAAACTTAAACAAGAAGCTAAGATTAGGCCTTAGTGATGTACTCAGACTTCGCCCAATCTATTTCTGACAAAAGCTGAGGATACTAAAAGTTGGACAACAAAAGCTGAACGAAATCTTTTAGGATGATACGGAGGAGGCACGATGGGATAGTGTTGTAAGCAACAATTATCAAGTGGAATACAAAAACACAAATCTATAAGCTGACGTGGCAGAGCAAGGTGATAACATTTTATGTCCTGTCCGAGAATAACTTAGGATGACAAACATACAAACACCTATAATGGTATTTGCTAATTAGCAAACAATAGTTCAAATGAAGTTCCAGTGGATCACCAAGCAATTTTTGAATAGTGACTATTAATGAACCAACATTTCTTGTAAAAAAGAAGAAATGGTGGAAGCATGAACCTCCATGTAGTCTAATTTATTAGAGATGTCAAATAAGACTTTCGACTCACCGCAAACAAGGTTTGATAAGGAATGTGACTTCCCCCAATAATTATACTTGACTTATTTGATATAATTGTTTAGAGAGGTGGCTTGACTTTTTTCACTTTCAATTTCTTTTATTTAAAAAAATAATATTATTTACTTTATCTATAAAGTTGAATTTAATTTTTTTGAGATTTTTTTTTTTATGTCATCCCCAATAATTTATTAATATTAGGTTTTAAACTCCCCTCTTTATTTCTATTTGCAAGTTAACCCAAATCCGGCCAACAGGGATTGGGGAAAGCTGGGAATGGTGGCCCAGGTGATGGAGGCAGGGGTCGAGAGTCTTGGCCAGAGCATTAACTAGTGGGATATGTTGCGGCCAAACACTTATGATTTGGCATGCACTATAATAATTTATAATATCAGCAACTGTATTAAAAATAAAAATAAATTCAATATTAATAATAATCTTTAATCATCACAAAAACGATCCAAAAAATTAGTCGTTGCTAATACTATTAGTGATGGAATTCTGACAATTAGCGATGACTTAAATTTTTAAAAAATTGACTATAATTATAATTAATAAATTAATTATCGACTGCTATTAGCGACAGAAAGAATTACTATCTTTAATAATTTTGAAATAAATTAATTAAAAATTATAAAAAATATTTTTCTAATAATAATATTAGCGATGGTGATTAATTTTTAGGGTTAGAAGATTGCCGTTACTAAATGATATACTGACGACATTAGCGACGGCCACCTTTGCAGTCATTAATAGTCTGCCAAAAATATCCCTCCGGCCTGCGAGAGAAAAAAAAAATTTCATGCCTCATCCCCTCCCCTTCCCGCGATTCTCCTCTCGTTGGTGCCTCCTCTTTTCCGACTCGCCCCCCCCCCGCACCAACGCCTCCTTCCCGGTGGTTGCCCCTCTCCCGGGTGCCTCCTTTCCGATGGTTCCCCTCTCCCTGCGCTCCGGCATTTCGCGGCACCGATCTCATGCTTCAGCCACACCCACAGTTGCTCCGAACCCGCCGGCCCGTCCTTGCCACCTTGGCCCTGCCGACCTGACCCTGCGGCCCTGGCCCATTGCCCTAGCCTGCGGCCCGACCCATAGCCCTGCCCGTCAGGCCGACCCGCAACCCAACCTACCTCGCCTTCCTACGGCCCATCCCATGCCCTTGTCTCTGCGGCCACGTCCTGAGCTGGCGTCCTATCCCCGAGCCATCCCCCTGTGCCTCAGTCCCGTTCCCCCTCCCCAGTACCTCCTTCCTGACAGTTCCCCCTCCTTGCACTCCGACGTCCTGTGGCCCCGAGCCCACACGGCTTTCCCCCTCGCCGATGCCTCCTTTGTAATACTCCAAATTGAGAATATGGTAACATTTGAAACTTATATTCGTATGAGATATTCATTTATATATTATGGCATGGTATTTCATTTATGATATATTTGTGCATTAAATTTTAATTGATTAGCATTAATGAAGCATAAATCTGTTTGACTCTTGGGATTAAAAAATTGAATCGATAAGAGTAATAGTGAAGCTGAATTTTAACTATTGAAAATAAAATAAGCTAATAATTAGAGTGGTATGGAAGAAAGATGCAGAATTCACTACTATAAACAGGCCTATGGCAGCGGTTCAAAAATCGCTGCCATAGCAAGTATAGCAGCGGTTATAAGTAATCGCTGCCATAGACTACCTATGGCAGTGGTTAAAAATAACCACAGCCATAGTCCAGACTTATTACAGTGGTTACAAAATAACTACTGCAATAGGTTCTAGATATTACTGCGGTTGACTAACCATTGTCATAGGTCGGAGATATAGCAGTGGTTATAAATAACCGCTGCCATAGATTTGATCTATAGCAGTGGTTATGTGTAACCGCTTCTATAGATTCGACATATGACAACGGTTATAGTAACCATTGCTATATCTCCGATCTATGATAGCGGTTAGGTGTAACCGCTACTATAGGTCAAACCTATGGCAGCAGTTAATAATAACCGCTGCTATAACTGATTATAGCAGTGGTTTAGTGCAACCGTTGCTATATAAGTTGAATATAATTATTTTTTCATATTTCTTTAAATATGGTATAATTTAGAATTTAAATTCTATTTTCATGGTTCATTATCTAAATAATTATCACTAGAGTGTGGTTATAAAGGATCATCTCGATCCGATAGCCCTAGCTATGTCGATCAATAAAATTTGATTTCGACAGTCACGAACGATCGCATGATGATCTGGTAGATAGAGACCGTCGATGGATCCAAAAACTTATAATGATGATATCGATGATGTTTGTAGCATACTATCAAAATTTTATTTCAATCGGACATCATTATTATGGTCAATTTAATACGGAATGATTTCGACTGTTAAATGAAAAATGAGTGATGCAAAGGCCAAACAGCATCCGATTATCAGACGATTTTTTAGATAAATGATCTTTGCTGCTATTTTAATTATTATACGGTGGTGATCATAAAATCCAAACCGTGCCTATATGAACCGTCCACAAAAGCACAAACATAATTACTTAAGAACTTTAAGAATGAGTATCAAGAGATATATAATTTTAGATCGTTCATATACGTACAGTTTGAATTTTATGATCACCACCGTATAAATGATTAAAATAGTAGCAAAGATCATTTATCTAAAAATTATCTAATAATTGGATGCCATTTGATCTTTAATCACTCATTTTTCATTTAACGGTTGAAATCATCCGTGTTAAATTGATCATGATAATGATATCTGATTGAAGTAAATTTTGATAGTATGCTACAAACATCATCGAGATCATCGTTGTAAGTTTTTGAATCCATCGGTAGTCTCAATCTATTAGATCATCATGCGATCGTTTGTAACCGTCGAAATTGAATTTTATTGATCAACATAGTTAGGGCTATTGGATCGAGACGGTCTTTTGTGACAATACTCTAACGATAATTATTTAGATAATGAACGGTAAAGATAGGCTTTAAATTTAAATTATGTCATATTTAGAGAAAAATATAAAATTTATATTCTATCTATAGAAGCAGTTATTCATAACCACTGCCATATGTTCTTATTACAGCGGTTATGCATAACCACTGCCATAGGTTATGTATGGCAGCGGTTATGCATAACATATGGCAGTGGTTATGCATAACATATGGTAGTGGTTTTAAAATTACTGCCATGGGTTAGATTTTTTTCCCAGCTCGTCCTCTCTTCTTCATTTCGCACCGATATTTTGGTTTCCCTCCTCTCTCTCTCCCCTCTCTATTTGAGCCCTACCCTCTCCGCTGTTGGCCCACCCCACCACCGCCCCTCCCTCTAGCACCACCGCCGGCTCCCTCTTCCCCAATCTCCCTCGGCCCCATGCCTCGCCTCCATCTTCCTCGGCCTCCTTCGACCCCACCTCCCTGTTCCCCCGACCCCACCTCCCTCATCCCCGACCTTCATCGGCCCACCTCCCTCTTCCTCCGACCCTGCCTCCCTTAGCCCCGGCCTTCCCGAGCCCCACCTCCCTCTTCCCCTGGCCCTGCCTCCCACTTCCCTGGCCCCGCCTCCCTCTTCCCTTGGCCCTACTGCCCACCTCCCTCATCCCCGCGCCCCGCCTCCCTCGGCCCCAGCCACCTTTGGCCCCGCGTCGTGCCTTGCCGTCGACCCCTTCTTCTAGCGTCGCTGCCGGCGACCCTCGCAGCTCTGTGCGACCCCCTCCCTGCACCTACAAGTATGAATTTTATTTTTATTTCATATCATATTATTTTTATAATTATATTTATAATTATATCATAATAATATTTAATAATAATTACGTCATAATAATATTTAAGAAAACTACCATTGGTGGATTTTGGGCCTTGTTGGCGGCTGTGGGCCATGTCATTGGGTTCTGGGCCATCTAGTTTTGGGCCATGCCAGTGGGTCTAGATCGTGCCGGTGGTTCTAGGCCGTCAAGTTTTGGGTCGTGCCAGCAGGTTCTTGGCCATGCCAACGGGTTTTGGACCGTGCCGACGGA
Source organism: Elaeis oleifera (assembly GCA_000441515.1). NCBI lineage: Eukaryota > Viridiplantae > Streptophyta > Magnoliopsida > Arecales > Arecaceae > Elaeis > Elaeis oleifera. The sequence continues at coordinate 626,248 of KE504925.1, forward strand.
TTTTGGATCGTCGGGTTCTAGGCCAGGCTAGCGGGCTCTTGGCTGGGCTAGCGGGTTCTTGGCCGGTCCGACGAGTTCTGGACCATGCCGGTGGATTTGGACTATACCAACGGATTCTAGGCCGTCAGATTTCGGCTGTGCCGGTGGATTCTAGGCCATCGGGTTCTAGACCGTGCCGGCAGGTTCTGGGCCATGCCACTTTATGAAAGTATTTTTTATAAAGAGGCTGTGATAATTTTGGATGAAAATGGTTAATTCTTAGCATAATTTAGTGATATTTTCTCTTATTTTTCTCTTCTTCTACAAATATTTTAATAATTTCGAACGGTAATATGATTTGGATGGCCTGCGGCTGTTTAGCGGACAACCATTTGCAGCCGATTTGATTTACTTATAGTGGATCCTGAAAGTAATATTGCAATGCATGATTAAATAGTAAATCTAAGCCTAAATTTTACATATTATTTTATAATTATACCTATAATTATGTCATAATAATATTTAATAATAATTATGTTATAATAATTATGTCATAATAATATTTAACCACCGTCGGTGGTTTTGGGCCTTACCGGTGGCTGTGAGCCGTGCCGTCGGATTCTGGATCATTAAGTTCTGGACAGCGTTGGTGGGTTCTAGATCATGCCGACGGGTTCTAGGCCATCGGGTTTTGGATCAGACCGGTAGGTTTTGGGCCGTGCCAGTGGATTTTGGGCTGTGCCGACAGGTTTTAGGCCATCGGGTTCTAGGTTATGCTGATGGGTTCTGGGCCATCGAGTTCTGGACTGTGCCGGTGGGTTCTAGACCGTGCCACATTATGAAAAATATTTTTTTATTTTTTATAAAGAGGCTGTGATGATTTCGAATGGAAAATGATTAATTTTAGCATAATTTTAGTGATATTTTTCTCTTATTTTTTCTCTTCTTTAGCAAATATTTTAACAATTTTGATTGGCAAGATAATCTTGGATGGCCTGCGGCTATTTAGCAGGCAATCGTTCGCAGTCGATTTGGTTTATTTGTAGCGGATACCGAAAATAACATTACAATACATAATTAAATAATGAATCTGAGCCTCCCTTTTATTTTAGAATTAATGTAATTCTTGTTATGAAATTTATTGTATAAAATTTTCTGAGTTACTATTTAGTCCTTATTATTTTTGTTTGTTGCATTGCATAATGATAGTCCCGTCAATTGATTAGTGTACATAATCTATGATTTTCATATAGTTTTATATTTTTGTACGAATGAGAGAATTATATACAATGATCAATTGATTGTCCAATTTAGATAGTTTAGAAATTACAAATAATTCTATAGATAATTACAGTAATCAAACGATATGTTGAGGATTCGAAAGAAATTTTGGATAGTATTTTTTTTCTCCTACATGGGAGAACTAAAGAAAATACTGTCGAATTTTCTTTCAATCCTTATTGCATATTGTTTGATTACTATAATGAACCTATAGAATTACTATAATTTCTAAATGGGATAAAGCCTATCTTTATCTATTAGTTGATGATAACATTTTTGTTAATAATATATTGGTATCTGAAAATGATATTTAATACAAATAACATTTTTATTTGCCTATGTAATGATCCCATAGTTCTGGGCCGTGCCAACAGGTTCTAAGCTGTGCCGGTGCGTTCTGGGCCATCGAGTTCTAGACCATGTCGGTAGATTATAGGCCGTACCATTTACGACAGGTTCTAGGCCATGCATAGAACCATAGACCCATCTTTTGATTAATGTATATATTTTGTGACATCTGTGTATTTATATATTTTATGCGAATGGGAGAATTATATATATTGATTAATTGATTATCCAGTTTAAGTAATTTAAAATTATAATTAATTTTATAGATAATTATTTTGATGTTATTGTGTTATGTCTCATTTCTACACATGATTTAATTACAGTATCACTATTTTTATAATGGATAAGGGGTGAATGAAGTTGAGTAGACTCTCGTCAAAATATGAGGCTAGGCTTCAAAAGTTTCTTGATTTTGCTATAAAAAATTTGAGGACCATGGACTTATCCAATGTCCTTGTAAGAAGTGTATGGGTGGCTCTTGGCTACCTCATCAAGATGTAAATGATCACCTCACTATTTATGATTTTAAATCCGACTATGAAATTTGTTAGGATCAACATGGTGAGTGCAAGCCGAAAGGAGGCAATCAACATAATGAGGGAGTAGAACAAATAGTTTGTGATATCTTTCCTTTGTTGGCCACAATGACGGTGCATCTACGTCCATGCCTGATCCTGTGGTTGGTGGAATGATAAATAGTGAGAATGTGGAGAAGGTCCACAAGTTGATAGAGGATGCTAATGTTTCATTATATTTCGGATGTGAAAAGATAACGAAGCTTGAGTTCTTAATCCGATTATATCATGTGAAATGCTCCAATGGATTCAGTAATAATGGAGTAAACTGTATACTAGAGCTTTTGTGAGACATTCTTTCGGATAATGTATAAATCTCAAAAAATAATTATGAGGTATCGAAGATTATTGAACAGTTAGACTTTACTTACACCAACATACATGCATGTCCTAATGATTGCATGCTCAATTGGGAGGGGGATACCAATCGAAATGAGTGCAGAAGGTGTGGTGTATTAAGATGAAAATAGAATAAAGACGGCACATTGACTTGTGTACCTCAAAAATTGATGTGGCACTTTTCTTTGATATCGAGACTACAAAATTTATTTATGTCGGTGAAGATATCGAAGGACGTGAGATGGCATGAAGAGGAGCAAACAAAAGATGATACATTAAGACATCCAACCGATGGAGAGGCATGGCAGAAGTTTAATGAAATACATCCCGACTTCGCAAAAGATATACGTAATGTAAGGTTGGGCTTGTTATGCGATGGTTTCAATCCGTTCAAGCACATAAATACCAACCACAATGTATGGCTAGTGTTTACTCATATTTACAACCTTCCATCATAGATGTGTATGAAAAAATCTTTCGCTTTCATGACAGTGCTCATCTCTAGACCAATGGAGGTAGAGAATGATATTGATGTCTATTTGTAGCCTCTTATTGTCGAGCTAAAATAGTTGTGGAGCATTCAAGGTGTTCTAACTTTTGATGCTTTGATAAATGAGTTATTCTCCATATGCGCGGTGCTTATGTGGACAATAAACGACTTTCCAACTTATACCCTAAAGTTAGGTTGGAGTACGAAAGTGAGCTAGCGTGCTCGGTTTGTGAAAAAATATCCGGACAAAAAGGTTGACCCATCAAAGGAGCTTTAACTTTGTGAGGCATCAATGTTTCTCCGTCGAAACCATCCATACATAAGGGATGTATACTCCTTCGATACCACTATTGAAGAAGGTGAGGTACTTAGTCGGATGTCTGGAAGTGAGGTATTGAGAGAGTTGGATGGTCTCAGTGTTAAATTTGAGAAAGATGATCCGATTGATGGTAAAAAGAGAAAGCATCGATCAAAAGTAGATGACACATACTTTAATTGGAGGAAAAAAATATATTCTTTGACTTATCATATTGAGAGACAAACTTATTGCGCCACTGCTTAGTTGTCATACACATTGAAAAGAACATGTGCGAGCTCCTATTAGCAATGATCTTGAATATCAAGAAAAAGATCAGAGATGACTTAAATTCTCGATTTGACTTGAAAGAATGGGATATTAGGAGATCACTCTATCCAGAGCCAGTAGGGGAGAACAGTGGAGGCACCTTTATGTGTGCTATGTTATGAATGCCTCCGAACGATCCATATTTTTCATGTGTTGGAGAACATAAAGGTCCCAAATGGATACTCAAGCAATATATCAAAGCGTGTGAATAGTAAGGATGTCAAACTTGCTAGAGTAAAGACTCATGATTACCATCTGTTGATGCAAGAGTTGATCCCAATAGCTATTCATCATGTGTTGCCAAAAAATATGAGAATGGCTGTTATTCATCTTTGCAACTTCTACAAAGATATTTATGCGAAGAGGTTACTTAAGAAAGACGTGAAAAAAATGAAGGCAAGGACAGTGACTATATTATATGATCTGGAGAAGATATTTTCATCATCATTTTTTACAGTTATGATGTATCTCACCGTGCATCTTGCGAGGAAAGTTGCACTTGGAGATCCAGTGTTCTATCGATGGATATACCCCATCGAGAGGAACATTTAAATATTGAAATTTTATGTAAGGAATATGAATCACCCAGAGGAATCTATAGCAGAAGGTTATTTGGATCAAGAGTGTATGAATTTTTGTATGATATACTTAAATAAGCTCGAGACACATCGTAATCGGCCAATGGAGAATCAAAATGATCAGTATGAGCCAATTAAGCCTGCATTTGAGTCCATTCCATAGTCAGATGGACTTTTCACTTCATACCGCCTTATTGATTTGAGCCTTGATGAAAGAGATAAGGTGCACTGCTATATACTATTGAATTATGATGTCACTGAGCCATACATAAGGTGAGTCACTCAGCCTTATTTATTTCTCATTACTTAGAAGAAAATACACCATTACACCTAAATTTGTTCTTTACGTATGTAGTAAACACAAGGAGGTCATAAGAGTAAAATACGGTGCTCTAAGTATATGAAAAAAAAAAAATGCATAGCAAATAATTTTCTGAGTGGTTCAAAGATCATGTAAGTGAGTACATATTCCTGTCTTGTGCACCTTATTTGAATATATTTACTAATTAGGTGTCATCTTCTTAAGTGTGAAGATTACCACTCAGTGATGTACGTCCTGAAGTGCGTGCTCTTTCAATGAAATCTAATCATACCATGTGTGAGTACAAATAGCTCGTCATTAATGGCTACAGGTTCAATATTCACAGTCGATCCGTAAACATGGCAACACAAAATAGTGACATGATGTTGAGCACCACCATCAGATGTTATGCTAGCTCGAGGGATTCACAGCCTCGTACCAAGGATCTGAACTATTATGGGATTGTGGGATCTAAAGGGAGAGTTACGTTGATGAAATACGATTGGTTTGACATCTTATCTCAGTCAAAGATAAAGATTGATGAGTACGATTTTACTCTCGTTAACATGTAACGTCATCTCCGCACTGAAAAACTGTATATACTTGCCTCCCAAGCTAGTCAAATCTCCTACATTAGTGATCCCTTGGAGCCTCAATGGGGTGTTGTTGTGAGGATGGTGCCTAGATATATCTTTGATGATATCGAGGTTGATGACAATGTTGGACCATGCATACAAAGTGTTCCTCTAGAATAAAGTTACCTGGTGTTGTCGAGGTCCCAGATATATTTGTCAGGAGCGATGGCGATGTCCACATTGTAGATACTACTAGGTGATGAGTTCAACATCTTGGTATAAATATTAGTGTTTATTTATTGATGCTCTACTAATATTATTGTTCAACAATATGTTATATTGGTTAATGTTCATTAATGTTAGAGGTCACGATGGCACCAAAATACCATCTAACTTTCACCCCGTCCCTCGGTGGGCTACATAGAGCTCCACATCTGAGCCACTGCAGGAGCATACTCTATCCACCTCCGCATCGGCTTCGACTTTACAGACCCCATCAACATCTGAGCTTCCATCGACAGCCACATCTCTGGCACATACTCCACCCACCGATGAGGCTCTACCGACATCTACATCGCACGATCCCAGTGAGAGTAGATTTTCATTGTGTCAATTATTTATTTATTTATTTTTTATATAGTTATTGTCCACTCTTATATATTTATAATATATTTTTATTGCAGATGCATCATCTAGTAGGATATTTTGTGTTTCCACATACATGCCAATGTGTGGAACCGCCAGCATTAGGTCATGGTGGAGTACGATCGGAAGGGGAGGCCAGTAGGAGAGACCGCATGGGAGATGCATTCTTTTTTCGGAGTGCCTGTGAGGCGATCTGACATCATTCCTATACTATCTATAGACTGGCGATTGATGGATGCTGGTGTCAAGGATCGGGTGTAGAAGGAGATCTGAATAAGTGTATCTTAATTATATATATGCATATGATATGTTTTCACTATGTTTAATTAGAATAATTTCGTAACTGACTTCTGATAGCCTTGTGTAAAGGAGGTTTGACTTCTCAAATCATAGAAGCATTCGAGATGTCTGACCGTAAAAAATTGGAGAGCTATACCGAAACTATAAGGTCAAGCACTACAGAGGGTGGCTAGAGCACCATAGGGATACTAAGGAGGAGCTTATTCCTTGGATCCAGGACTGTCCCCCAAGTCAGTGGAGGGGATGGTCAGGCATTGGAGGAGCCAGAAGTTTCAGATTTAATTTGTAACTTATGAATTTTTCATTAAACTGATAATTATATTTGATTTTAATTTATGTGATTTAAATATTTTTAAGCTGCCTCCCATCAGAATCAAAAAAATCGAGCTGCTTATGAGTACACGCACACTCTCAGCCATAAGTCTATGGTCAGTCATGTGTATAGAGAGATAATGAATTCTGACCCTAGTTTATATTGAATTATTATTTTTTACTTATTTCTAACAAGCTGATTGATTATTATAGCTGATGAGAGAGGGGTGATGCCCATCTGTAGCACCATCTTTGATTCAGTCGTACAGACAAGAAGGACAGGTTGATGAACACATGATCGAGAGGATTTTTATAAGTAATAATTAGAGTATGATTAGTATGATTAATATTATAGTATTTTTATAAGATTTTATTTGAATTTATAATTACAGGAGCAGTTAGACGTACTTACGAGTGAGGTCCAGACATCTCTAGCCCTCATGACTATCTGTCTCAGGTTTTGAGACCTGAGTACTCTGGAAGGATTCATTGCAGGCTCGGATATATGTCGATAAGCTACTAATTGGAGGCAAGCATCTCCTCATATGCTTCTGGGGTCGTCAGTTGGGAGCAGCTTGATGAGACCTTGGCGTAGGCAGTTCAGGCTCAGGAGTGCACATCTTAGGCTGAGGAGTACGCATCTCAACTGTAGAGCATCATGTCCGCTATAGTGACACAACTCTCTGCTTATCTTGGAGCTAATTTTTTGAGCATTTAGGATATATTGGCCAATGTTTCAGCTCTAGCCCCTCCAACGACACACTAGCTCCAGCCCCTCCAACACTTGCTCCAGCTCCTACTCCAGCCCCTTTCGGTGATGACAAGATGCTTGGAGTGGAGGATTTAGATTTAGCAAATTTTTGATGTATTTATTTTATTAAAATATTATAATATAATTTGATTAATAATAAAATTTGAGTATTTGAGACATATTCGTGTATTATTATTATTGAGTTTTATATGAAAATTTAGTTTTTCATGTTTAATTTGAGCAACTATATATTGAACTGCGTTTATCAAATAAAAAGGTAAAAAATAAATTTATATTTTTACTGTCCAACAGTCTACGGTAGTGGTTGTGCAACCGCTGCCATATCCATGCCAACCGCTGTTATATATCTATGCCAACCGCTGCCATAATCTATGGCAGTGGTTCAATAACCGCGGTCATAATCTATGACAATAGTTATAGTAGTGATTTTTTAACCGCTGCTAGAGGATTTATAGTAGCGGTTCCTAAATCGTTATTGTAGAAGCTATAGCAGCGGTTTAGGAACTGCTGCTGTAGAAGCTATAGCAGCGGTTTAGGAACTGCTGCTATATCCATGTATGGCAGTGGTTACCGTAACTGCTGTCATAGACCTATGGCAATGATGGCAGTGGCAATTGTTATGAAACAGCCATCATAGGCTATGACAGTGATTTCTTGGACTACGACAGCGGTTCCGAACTGCTACCATAGCCCTATCTTGTAGTAGTGATTGTATCATGGCATTGGGACCTTAGTAGCTAAAGAAAAAGTGAGAAATATTAGAGTTATAGTGTAATTGAGATTGAATTTGCCTAATAAGTTGAAGAAGAAATCAGCTTAGAGTTGATAAGAAATTCATAGCTTATATAAACCTGAAGATGTAAAGTAATTAGAGTTGAATTGGATTGAAATGAATAATTAATTAGAGATGAAATTGAAGAATTTAATCAGATTGGAATTACATGAGTTTATATATATAATAGGTG
>KE504925.1:667864-696179 GCA_000441515.1 Elaeis oleifera
TTCTTCTTTCTTCTTTTCTTTATTTCTTTCTTTTTTTTTTATTTATTCTTTATTCCCTTTCCTTTTTTTTTTTATTTTATCCTTTCTTTCTTTTCTTCCTTCTTTACTTTCTTTTCTTTTTCATTTTTCTTCTTCTTCTTTCTTTCACTTTTTTCATTCTTTACCTTCCTTTCTTTCTTGTCTCTTTCTTCGTATCTCCTTGGATTTGCATGGATAGATTTTGGAGTTCCGATTCCATTCCGATCCTATTTTCTCACAGAAACGAAACGGAACGACCGAGACACCTCCTGTCCCGCTAGGACGTAAAACCTTAGATAAAATATTGTCAAAGCTAAATACCTGTGATAAAGATGGTCAAAGCTCAAATAAGTCTTGTGCCTAGATTAAAAGTTTGGTAGGAGCTAGACCCCAAGTCAAACCATAGTCCATGTTTAATCACATCCAAATAATGATACCAAATATATTGGCTCAAGCCTAGTAGCATGGCCTTTCATTACTTCGGGTCCTCCTTTTGCAGCTTGAGCTTGACTTGGTGGCATGTTTTTAAGCTTGGACACGATCAAACCTAACTCGGGATATCCAAAACTATTTAGGAAAATATTCACCGAAGACTATATATTTAGATTCTGAGCTCCAAACCACTTCTGTTCCGTCTATTATTGTGTTAGGTTCTAATACATCCTAAATCATTTTAATAGAAAGTTAACATAATATGAGAAAATAATTATTTTGCTATAGCTACGGATGGTGCGTAGGTGACTGACGGAACAACGTCATGATAGCATTGTGGAAGATGGACTGGGCGGACCCTGTCCCTAACGGCAGGATCCCTCTATTTATAGAGGGGGTAGACGAGGGGATGTCCTTCTGCTGCCTCCGATTGCACGCCAAGTGTCGCTATCGGAGAGGCCTTGGAGATCACGCCTCTCAGAAAAAAGAGCCTCAACGATTTTTTTCGACATATTATCATCTTAAAAAATATCTGCATTAAAGGCCACACATCTCAAACCTCCCAAATTAGATGCCCCGACTATATGGTTCGCAGAGCGATCCATCCCCAGTGATTAGTCAGGTGCAGCATAAAAAAATTTAATAAAGAAATTTGATTCCCTCCAATAATTACGCTTGACTTATTTGATAAAATAGTTTAGATAGGTGGCATGACTTTTTCACTTCCAATTTTATTTTAAAAATATAATATTATTTACCTTTTCTATAAAAATTGAATTTAAATATTTTTGAGATTTTTCTTTCATGTCATCCGAATATTTTATCAATATTAGGTTTTAAACTTCCCTTTCTTTCTATTTGCAAGTTAACCCAGACCTGGCCAATAAAGATAGTGAAGCTAGGGACTGGTGGCCTAGGTGGTGGGGCGGGGTCGAGAGTCTTGGCCAAAGCATTTACCAGTGGGAGGCAAATGGTGACACCATAGATCCAGCCAACAAGCATGCCTGTAAGCGACAAACTCATAGGCAATAGATATGCATGAATCGTGAGGCCAGCAATCGGTTAAAGAGCTAATATCAGTGGAGATGACGCCATGGAGGGAGTCGCCAAGGATGAAGAGGGCAAGGTCAAGGGTGGTGCAAGCAGAGCTGACGTTAGAATCTTGGTGCATGGGGAGGTAGGAGCATTAGCAGAGATTGGTTAATTAGGGTGCAGATGTTGAAGGCCTAGGTGCGGCAGAGGTCAAATTTGATGGCAATAAAGCAGCCAGGATAGGGTGGGAGGATAAGGATCCTAGTTTAGAGTATCCAAGGATAAGATATTACCTTGAAATATCAATCAGAACTTCTTGAGATGTACCACAAGAAATAAATAAAATAATCACATGATTTCCACCCATCTTGTCCCTCGGGAGAACAAAAAAGTAGAGACAACCGCAAAATACCATCTCCATTCCAAGTTTCCCAACCTCAAAGGGTGCACCATCTAAAAGCTAGACAAGCAAGGAAATACGTACATTGCTTCCAACGAAGGGATCAACGGAAGTCGGGGGGTTTCATAAGAATGGCAAGTACTAATAATACTAAAAAGTGGAAAGAGAGTCAGGGCATGAAGAGGTTATGCCCACACTTGCATCGCCAGGCCTCCGGGTAGTACTCCGTGGGCATGCTCCGCCCGGCTGGATCGCCACGTGCACCGGCTGGCACGGGAAGCACCGCCCGCACCGTCCACGGCACGTCGGCGGTGACGACCCCGGCCCACCGCCCGCAGCCGCGCCAACGCCGCAGCCGCCGCCGCCGCCTGCTCCCACTGCTCCAAATGATTCCTTGTTCTCGCCTCCTCCCCCTCCGGAACCACTTCCACCACCAATCTGCTGCTCCCTGCATAGAAGTTACTCATAAATGACCTCCAATAGTTGCGAAACTGTGATAAAGTTGGGATTTTGATAGCAGGTTTTTGGATGGACGTATGGAATCATCACTATTACTTGATAAAAATCGCATCTGGGGCACTGAGAAACGAGAAAATATGTTTTTTTTTTTTAATCTAAGAATCAAAAGCCCATTTCCAGGAAAAAGTTAGCTTTTATGTGAGCTTTGTGTTCTCTTTGCTTTTTTCGGAGCGCAATGATGGTGATAACAAGAGCCAGCCATTTTAAAAGTGTCTTAACAATGGGGATTTCATAACAGGGCATTGGAGGGGTCCAAGGAATTATTACCGAACCCAGGAGAAAGGAGATCTATATTTAACTGAGTTTTGGTCATCACATTTACTTTTTGGCCATTAATATACAATAGCAAATAAAATGGGATTTTGATAGCAGGGTTTTGGTGGGTTTAAGAAACTATGGTAAGTGGAAGTACTAATAGATTCGGACATAGAAACAAAAACTCAGAAAGTTGCCTTTTTAGGGAGTTTCACTGATCTGTTTCACCCTTTGGCCAGTATCAAACATAAAGGAAAAGGAAGGCATCTGGTTATTGGGCATTGATGGTTCTTCCAAAGAGGGGAACCCAAAAAAAGAAAAAAAAAACTTTTTTCTCTTTCTCAAATCGAAACAGAGCAAGAAACAAGAGAGTGAAGCGAGGATTGGGAAAAAAGGAGGGATTTTTAAGGCATTAAGAACTCCGGAAATAAGCAGGGAAGTAATTTGGGACGTGTTAGCCGTTGTTAGAAGCTTGTTAACATACCGAGAGCTGTGGCGACGAAGAAGAGCGCGAATGCGATGGACAGACGGTGGCTCGTGTGGCGCAGAACGCCCATGGCCGAGCTTGGATGCGGTTAAGAGGAGATCAAGAGAGATATAGAGAGAGGGAGGAGAGAAAGGAGAGCAGAGATATAATTGCAATGGCGTGCGAGTCAAGTCAAGAAGAAAGAGTGGGGCTCAGGGGAGGCAGGAGACCGGCAGAGTGCCGTGGGGAAACATGGCGAGTTTTGGGGCAGTGGTGATGGCTAAATACCCTTGTCATTTGGATATGTTACTAAGTTGCCTGCCTCCTTGGGATGATGATGATGATGTTACAAAGTTTGATTTGTATTGGATTCCATTCCAAGGACTTTGGACTAATTCAAGATAAGTTTAATTGAAGTTTCAGTTATATTTCATCTGGCCAAGTTTTGAACAACCGAACAAGATAATGGAAAAGCTTTGTTATTTAGTATTATAATTTTATATTTGATATTTAATTAATAACTTTCTGCACACAATAAACATATAGATTAAAATTTAATGTTATCAGATTCGAGGCATACTTTCGAAAGCACTTACTTTATAATAATAGAATTCATCATGTTAAGGTACAATAGTTGATAGAACACTCTAACGAAGGAGAATTAGAATTAAGTCTGAATTAGCCAAATCTAGATGTATTGAAAATCAGCAAACTTGATTGAAATAATTTCTCCCTCAATTCTCTTTTATGTAGACATAATCCTCTCCTCAAGTGCTTAATGGGTACACTTGAGTTCACTCAATTAGTACTCATAATTCTTTCTTCTAATCTGATGTTATTCGGATGGATGGTGATATTGTTTGTTGGATGAAAAGTACGATCTCTTTCCTATTTATAGATGTGAAAGGATAAATACGATTAGATACTTAGGTCTTCTTTCATTAGATACATTTCTTTACATAATCCATCCTTGGACTTACCATCAGATTATATGCAACTTTTTGTTAGATTGCATCTCTTCATATACGGAGAGAAAGTGACTTTTTAAGATATCTCGTAATAAATAATTAGGAGATATGTCCGTTTCTATAGAATTAAAGTACTAAATCTTATCTATTTAGAAAGCCAAGTTATTTGGGAGTCTAAATTAAAAAAGCCATTTATATTTATGGGATTCTTAAAATCTCAAAATTTATTAACAAACCAACACAAGATATGTCTTTAATATTTTAAATATATCCAATTAGGTCTACTCATGTTAGGTCCAATTTGATTATATTCAAAACAAGCAGAAACTAATGAGTTTGGCAACTAAAATTATATATGCAATTGTTGATATTTGACAGGCTACTTGGTTCAATTAGTCACTAGGTAGGTTGGTTTTAGGCTTATAGTCTTGCAAATTAACTTTCTGGTGAGAGTCTCTCCTTACAAAATAATAAGCTGCAATGGAGCTGGAGTTTGTTCTAGTGGTCACACCTATCTTCTTAGTAATTAGAGGTCTTGAATTGAAATCTTGGTGGTACATTCTTAACTAATAAGGCTTTCTTGGTTTCTCTTAAAAATTAAAATTTCAATATTATTATGAATTATTCTATGTTAGTATACTTTGAATACAAATCTTGGATGGTTGTTCTTAAGTAATAGGACCTGCATAATTGTAGGACAATTCTCGTTCTATTTCTCTGAAAAGATTTAAAATTGTAATATTGTTATGAACTATTTTATGTTAACTATACTAATTATGCTTTTAGACCAACTTTTTTTGTCAATATCAAGATATTTTTATCTATATTTCTCTGTTTCTTTTTGTCTTTACAAAGGCCTCTGTAGGTTCTAGCCAGTGAATGTTAAACGTTAGCCAAACTTTTGTGATAATAGTTTAGCGAGTCAGGCCATCAAGTTGATCCCGTAAAGGAAGTCCTTCGAATCTACAATAAAGCAAGACACCACGGAAGGTGGAGACACTGTGGACTTGTCCTCTCCTTTTCTTTTGGGTAAAGGTACTTGCACTCTTTCATTGCTGCATTCGATGCCTAGCCTCCAAATGAATGATTCATTTAGGATATGTCTGGCTCTTTTTAAGATCATTTAGGATTGGACTGCTCAATGTGATGCTTTGGCTCATTAGATCCACCTCATTTAAGAACAAATTTAGCCACGCATGGGAAGAAGCTATTTGCTCCATTACAGCTTTTACTATGAGAGATTTTGTGACAGATACTTTATCAGATAGATATAAATGAGAGGCACTGCAAATTTCAGCAAGGTTCGACAATGGCAGTTTCCACAACTAAGAGACCTTCTCCTCCACTGCTATTTACCATTACAAATAGAAATGTCGATCTTTTATATGGGTGCATTAGCCATGAAAAGGAATACTCAAGAATAAATCATTATATTCAAATGGCTGTTCTTGGTTGCCCTAGTGAGAAATAACGAAAAACGATCGCAAAGATTTTCTCCGCCAACTAAGGTGCATACTTGAAAGTGATGCAACAAGATGTTTTCCTCCTGATTATATCAATAAAGTAAAAAATGATTATGATTTAATCAATCTAACTAATGAGTGAGACATATTGAGGAATTGTAACATTGTAAATAATACAAGTAATATAATGGTTTCTAAATTTCGAGTCTTAACTAGCTTATTGAGGAACTCAGAGCTCTTCAATATCCTTCAATAAATTAACATTTCTTATAAGAAAATTATATTAGATGATTTCGGGAAATAGCTGCATGTAACTTTGGCACCATACAAGATTCACTACATATCAAACTCAATGGCAAGCGGCCTCAAAAAGGTGATATACGTGATAAAATTGTCAAAGCTAAACACGTGTGACAAAGATCGTCAAAGCTCAAACAAGTCTTGTGGCTAGATTAAAATTCAGTTGGAACTAGACTAGCAAGATCAAGTCAAGCTAGAGTCTATGTTGAATCACATCTGGATATCGATACCAATTTTGTTGGCTCAAGTCTAGTTTGAGCATGGCTTTTCCTAACTTCGGATCCTCGTTTTACAGCTTGAGCTTGACTTGATGGCATTTTTAAGATTACCTACCTCGAGATATCTAAAACTATTTAGAAGGATGTTAATCAGAGACTGCGTATTTAGATTCTGCGCTTCTAACCACTTCTATTCCATGTATTATTGTGTTACGTTCCTAATACGTCTTAAATCATTTTAATAGAAAGTTTAGATAATATGAGGAAAAATTACTTTGCTACAGCTACCGAAGCAATTGAACGTAACAACAAAGACCCGACCGTTTAACTTATATAAGCAGCAGAAAATTTGTCCACATGTGTGGATCTTTTCTTTTTTTTTTTTGTTTCTTTTCCCAAGTCCTTCTGAGTTCAGGAATTAATGTTTCTAATAATTTATTATTGCTGTTTGGATGGTGCCTCAAGAGCAGCCACATGCTTTGACAAGTGTGTGACCGTAATTTAGGTTCGACACATATAATATAGAATTATAATATTATCGAAGATACGCTAATGCCCTGATATATACTATAGACTATTGAAGCTTTAAGTTTTCTATTCTGAGAATTTGTTTTTTGAATAGTGTGACGCCGTCTTATTATGCTGCAACTGTAGTGCAATTTTAGTACGACGCCAAAGACTATTTTTCTGACACAACACAGACAAAAGTCTCGCACTGCAACTAGTACAAAGTTGATAATAATGCAAGAAGTCCTTCGAAACATAATCGTAGTTGTCTTGGATTTTATTTTGTTCATGAAAGTTTAAAATAATTAGGCCCAAGAATAAGACTTTATTTTGGAACATAAATGCGAATAGATCGCGTTATAGATTTCAGAAATTTATATTCTGTAAGTTAAAATAATATTTATTAAAACTTATGATAGTAATTTTTAAATTATAATAATAATTATTTAATTATTATTATAAATTGCTATCGTAATCTTTGATCGATCAAAATGATCGATCGTTGTCGGACAGTGGCCGACTGACGGGCTATTGCCGATGGCCAACCAACGGGCGATTAAAGCACGATCAATGCCTCTTGTAGGATTCGAATCTGGGCCCTTGCCCAAATTCGGTACTTCCCTTTACTAATGAGCTACCCCAGTCTCCATGCTTTAATCTTTTTTTTCTTAAATTTATACACTTCTCATTTTCTTCTAAAGGCCATAACTTTTGATCGAGAGGTTGGATTTAGATAATTTTTTTATAATTTCATATAATTTTCGAGATCTACATGGTTAAATAATAATTTATAAAAAACATCATTTTATCCTTCAAATTGAAGTTTTAAAAAATTAGTTGATACTTACAAACAATTTTAGATGATTAATTACGTAAACTTGTAATAGTAAAATCGAATTTTAAGCATATTTTCATCATTTATTATCTAAATAATTATCATTAGAGTATCGTCACAAAAGACCATCTCGATTCGATAGCCTTAGCTATGTCAATCATTAAAATTCGATTTTGACAGTTACGAATGACCATACGATGATCTGATAGATAGAGATAACTGATGGGTTCAAAAATTTGCGACAATGATCTCGATTACATTTGTAGGACACTATCACAATTTCATTTCAATCGGATATCATTATCATGGTCAAGTTAGCACGAAATGATTTCGACCGTTAACTAAAAATGATTGATAAAAGGCAAAATGATGTCCGATTAAGGTAATTTTAGATAAATAATTTTTGCTACTATTTTATTTATTTATACGGTGTGATCGTAAAATTCAAACTACGCGTATATGGACGATCTAAAACTATATGTCGCTTGCTACTCATTTTAAATTTTTAATTATACTTGTGCTTTTGTAAAGTGTGTTCAAATAGATTCCAATATATATGTATGGTTTGAATTTTATGATCACCACCGTACAAATGATTAAAGTACTAACAAAGATCATTTATCCAAAAAATCACCTCAATCGAACGTCGATTGACCTTTTGATCACTCGTTTTTCATTTAACAATCAAAATCATCCTGTGCTAAATTGACTATGCTAATGATGTCCGATTGAAGTGAATTTTTTAGTATGCTGTAAATATCATCAAAATTATCATTACAAATTTTCAGATCAATCGGTAGTCTCTATTTATCAGATCATCGCACAGTCGTTCGTGACAGTCGAAATCGAATTTTAGTGATGGACATAGCTAGAGTTATTGGATCGAGGCGGTCTTTTGTGACGATACTCTAACAATAATTATTTAGATAATGAACAGTGAAGATATGTTTGAAATTCGATTTCACTATTATAGGTTCACATAATCATCCAAATTATTTATAAGCATCGATTAAATTTTTTAAAACTCCAATTTGAGGGTAAAACGATATTTTTTTAACAAAATCGTCATCGCAGCCACGTAGATCTCAAAAAATTATATGAAATTTAAAAAAAAAATCATTTAAATCTGACATCTGGATCAAAAGTTATGTCAAAATTTTTACCTACCGCAGTGGTTGCGAATAACCACTGCGGTAGGTCCGACCTACAGTAATAGTTGTTACGAACCGCTGCAGTATGTCGGATCTACCACAATGATTATCATAACCGCTGCCATAGGTCTGACCTACCACAGTGATTATCGTAATCGCTGCCGTAGGTTTAATCTACAGCAGCGACTATGAATAATCAGTGCAGTAGATGAGCCTACCGCAGTGGTTATGATAAATCGTTGTAGTAGGTTATCTTATCATAGTGGTTACGATAAATCGTTGCATGGATATGATCAATCACAGCGATTACAGATAATCATTATCATAAAAATTATGATAATAATTTTAAAATTATTATCCTATAAACGCTGTCATTTTTTTTTTTTTTTGTAGCAGTATTTGTTTGATAATTACAGTAGTCGTTTGGTATCTTGGACGAAGAGATTGCTGTCAGGCACTTTGTAACTTGCCAGCGATCCAACTTTTGTTAGCAAGCATGTAAATATAAAGGTCGACAAGGTTAATAATGTGACGGTGGAAAAAATAATAATGTAAGCACTTTAAGTTGATTTTTAAAAAAATAAATAATAATGATAATGATGATCCTAATAATATAATAAATAAATTATAAATAGAGAATCCATTCCCAACTACAGATAATAGGGATGGTCCCTAAATGGCGTCATTGTGCATATTGACTTAAGTCTTAATTCTAACCAAATCTGTATCTTCTAACATTTATGAGTTTAATACATATACTATGAATGTTCTCAATAGCAACTGTGTGTTAATTACTAGATGTTGATGGAAATAATGTGGCATGAGAAAGAGAGAGTATTATCTAATAATCTATGATCGCTAGCTAGGACACTGTGGACCTATCTAGAGGCTTAAGAACAAGGATGTATTCATGAGTCCTTAATGTTGAGATCTCCAAAATCTTAAAGTTACATTTTCAGATCGACCACAATATCTTGAAGGAAACAAAGGTTTTAGGTGCCTATTATTTGCACACATAATATTTTAAGTCCGTAAATGCTGATTTGGTAATTTCAAATTCAATCAACCTCATTTGACAACAAATCCTATAAACTGCACTAATCTCTTTAATTATATTATAGAAGAATTATTCCTGTGTGCATAACATCCCTGTCTCAAAAATAGAAAGATCAGCAAAGTCAATAGCTCCAGTGCTTCCTTCTGCTCCAAATTTCAACTAGTACACTATACACATAATGGACAATATGGTTGGACATTCATAATATTTACATGAAAATTACTGCTTACCACTTCCTAAGCAAATTAAAGCTAAATTAATTAACAACAAAAGCAACAAATCATAAAGGCTCAGAGAAAACTTCTTCCAATAGGATGGCCTGCTGTCATGCATGCATGTGGATCTTTTGGTGCAAATACTTCAGCATCAACTCTGTTGCTTTTTCTGCTGAAGTTGTGATCATAATTCTTTGTCATTCCAGCATGTAGCCCATCTTAGACTTGAACCATGCACCAAATCTAAGCAACATAATGGCCATCGCCGCTCCAATGAAAAAAGAATAAAATTCTTACCCAAAAAAAGAATAAAAAAATGTTACAAAAGAAGAATAAAAAAATAAAAAAGGTTTCTTCATGGTAGGACAACGGGAAGGAATGAGGGGACCCACTGGGAACACTGATGGCTTTAAAGGTGCCGTAGCTGTCACTCGTGCGAGTGTGTGCATGTGGCCTTCTGTCTCGTACGGCCACAACATTGCAGAAGAGAGAGAGAGAGAGAGAGAATAATTGAGCTTTGAGGAGTGATCTAAGCCTATCCATGATGTTGCGAACGAAGGTCAGGGGCAGGTTGGCAAGAAGAATCCACGGTGACCGCGACGCCTTATTGAATGAAGTGGGGACCCGGAGGCCTTTTCTCGTCTCAGTCTCCACGTTGTCCCGCCTGCTGCGGACCTGAGCATACCTCCTCGTATGTGATGTTTGTCAAACAAAAAAAAAAAATCAATACCGCCGTAATTTCATTCCACCGGGTCCGTCCTAAAAAATCTTCAGCCTTCAGCTGGGAGTTTAGATTCTATGATAATAAAACAACAATTATTTGGACCAAGTCGTTTGATAATCTAATCATGTATAGACAGATAATGAGTATTTAAATTATTTGACCATTATAAATAAGATATTTTTATATGATTGGTATTCTTATTTCATGTACATAGAATCCTTGATGGTCACGTCCTGATGCGATTTTATGGATCTCCAGATATATTATTGAAATTATTAATCATAATATTTTATATACTAAAAATTCTTTGGTCAAGTCAAGAGACTTTATAGATGCACATTGTTCTGGTGATGTGGGTATACTGTAGATTTATCTCTGATTAATTATTATTTCAACTTTGGATCTGCAACCATTATTTCAGTAAGATAAAGATGATCTACTGTTATATTATCTTCTATAGATGCAGAGTATTATATCATTGCAATGGCAATTTAAAAATTGAGTTGGTTCATAAGATTACTTGATGATTTAGATCCAGACGTTGATCATATTACTTCCATTTATTGTGATAATGGAAACCTTATCTAATTGGTAAAAAATCTAGTGTTCCATGTAAGGATGAAGCACAAGGAGATTCATCATCATTTATCAAGAAAAAATTGCAAATGAAAAACTTAGTTTGATTCTATTTTTCACGAGGGTCGGCTGGCAAATAATTTCACCAAAAGGCCTGTTTGAAACTTTGCGGGATAAACTTGTCACCGTTAGCATGAAATTTACAATGAGAGAGTATTGAACCATGTTAGTTAAAGTGAATCTAAACTCAATGGATACAAGTCCATTCCATGCTAGTTTCTCCCTTTTTGTTTGAGAGGGATGGTGATCTCAAGCTATTTTGTTCAGTGGTTTCATTTTGGCACAAGAAGGGTACTCACCTGAGCATGTTGGTGTTGGATGCCATTTTGTGGGGTTTATTTCTTTCTTGTTTATTGTTTTTAGGGAGAAAAAGCATCTTGTAGTATCTTTTAAAGAGAGATAATCCAAGTTTATCGCTCGGCACTTAGTTTTATATTATTCATTAAAAGAATTCTTTGATTTTTACATATTTCTTCCATTTATATTAATCATTTTGATTGGCACTTGTTCTGAATCTTGGATTGGTACGTTTGACCAACATCAAACAGTATACTATTGTGTATGATATTATTTTAAAATTAATAATAAATTTTACACCAAAAATATCATTGCTAGTTTGCAACTATAGAGCTTGCTAAACCATTTCCGGTCCATAAATTATAATATGCATTGAATTTTTTTTTTTTAGATACAAACAATGGAAGGAAATGAGAATACAGGAAAACAAACTCAGAACAAATTACTCAAGAGAACCAAAGTAAGCAAATCTGATAACAACCATTTGAAACTGCAGTTGAAACTCTGAATGCATGACAGAATCTACAAAGTAATTTGAAAGAGAATATCTTCCTCCGAGCCAATCAGTAGCAAAATCCTAAAATGATCCAACAGTAAACAAGATGTCAGGACACTTTGTATTAATTTAATATAATATTTATATTAATTTGATATCTAAGTGTCACAGCATAAATCATCCATATATATGCAATTTTCCTATATGTTCGTGCTTGTACAGAAGTAGTTGTGATATGTCATATATAAGTTACAGTTTTTGAAGACAAGATCTGGCCTTTACTGTTGTATTGTATACGGACAAGAAATTTCAGTGAGTGCATGTAGCTACAAAAAGTGATTTTTTTCCCCATTTGAACACCATATTGAAATACTGCCATTTGAACACCAAGTTAATTAATCATTTCAATCAAATGTTGTTGCATGTTAATTTTTTGAAAAAATTGAGAGGATATAAAACTAAAGAAGCATTTTATGAAGAAAATTCTTGATCTTTAATAATTCTCCAATAACTAATGGGAGAGAAACCGCTTTTAACTTTAGAACAATCAATTCCTTTCTATAAAGAAGGTAATTGGATATTTTGGGTGCCAAAATCATGTATCCCTTAGTTAATTCCAGAATGGCCTTGCACAAGATTTGAATAACACCTTTCCTAAATTTGCCAGAATCTTCTTTTCAAAAGGGATAAAAAATATTTGATTTTTTTTTCTTTTTTTTGAGAGAAAGTATCCTGTGACTTGATTTGGCATCTTGTAAAAAAGGATAATCCGAGTTTGTTATTTGGCTTTTAGTTTCATATTTTTCATTAAAATAGTTTTGTCTTCAACTTTTACATGGTTCTTCCATTTTTATTCATTATTTTGATTGATGCTTGTTCTGAATCTTGGATCGATGCATTTGATCTACATCGAAGAATATACAGTTCCATATTACATTATTTTAAAACCTAATTATAAACTTCTATACCAAAAATATCATTGCTAGTTTGTAACTACATGCGCTTACCAAACAGTTTCCAGTCCATAAATCATACCATACATTAATTTTTGGGTATAAGTAGAAGGAAAATAAGCATACAGAAGAACAAACTTAGAACAAATTATTCAAAAAAATGACGGTTAGCAAATCTCATGGCAACCATTTGAAGCCGCAATTGAAGCTCCAAAGCTATGACAGAGTCCATGGAGTAATATGGAAAAGAACATCTTCCCTCTAGCTAATTAGCAGCAAAATTTGCCTTTTTATAAATATGGTTGGTCCTATAATAATCCAGTGATGAAATGAGATGTCAGAATACTTTGCATTGATTTCAACATAATACTTTGCATTAGATTGATGTCTAAATGTCACAACATCAATCATCCATATTTATTCAATTGCCTATCCATGAGTGCTTGTCCAAGGGTGGTTGTGATATGTCTTGTATAAAGTTATAGTTTTTGGAGACAAGATCTGGCCTTTACTCTTGTATTGTATATGGACAAGGATTGTCAGTACGTGCATGCAGCTACCAAAAAGAAAAAAAATTCACATTTGAACACCTAATTGAAACAATGCCCACTGAACACTTATTGAGTTAATTAATCACTCCAATCGAACGTAGTTGAATGTGAATATGCCGAACAAAACGAGAGGGTATAAAACTAAAGAAGTATTTTAAGAAGAAAATTCTTAATCTTTAGTAATTCTTCAATAACCAATGGGAGAGAAGCCCTTCCAACTAGAACAATCAATTTCCTTTTTATAAGGAAGATAATTGTATACATTTGATTGCTTGGATCATGTGTCCATTGTTAATTCCAGAACGGCATTTTTCACAAGATTTGGACAACACCTTCCCTAAAATTTGCCGGAATCTTCTTTTCAAAATTGAGAGAGAGAGAGAGAGAGAGAGAGATTGGTAATATGTATCTCTAAATTTTGGAATATTGTTGCAGTCTCCCACTACGTATATATCCTACAATCCTCACTCTGTGGCCAGATGTGGTTGTCCCTTCAACAAGGGTTATTCCACTATCAAGTTTCCCAAAGTGGAAATTTAATTATTTATGCATTACTACTCCACGCCTTAGCGTGCCATGGTGATGATGGGACTTCATATCCAATGCTTGTACTGGCTGTACAAAACCTACCTAATGGCTGTACAAAACCTACCTAATGGCTGTAGCTGTTCTTACGCCCACGCAAGTATTTGATTCACTCTTTTCCATTTTGGCCTTTCCTCTTGTCTAGTCTTGTATTGAATTGATGATTCCTACCCTTCAACCACCACCAAATGTTCCAAAGTTCCCTTGTACACTCCAACAACAGCCTGAGATCCTGAACATGATGTCCCATGTCTTCATATGGGCCAGTATACCTGTAGATTGCTTTCTATATTTACCTTAGTGATTTATTTACCATATCTTGTCTTCACCTTAGGGATTTATTTACACCATCTTTTCTTGAACTCTAGGTAGGTACACATGTATTCCTACCTCTAGGTAGTACATAGGGAGCACTGTAAATGGGTCCAGCCCAGCCTAGGAACCCAATGTTGGTTTGGTAGGCACCAAATAGAACCTCTATTCATTGGACTTGAACCGGATGAACCCTATGTTTTGACTTGTTCATGCTTACGTATTGAGTTGAAAGTAGCTTCGGCTTTACTTGAGATGGTGAATAAATGTATTGGATGTGAACTGAAATTTCAGAGAAGAACTTCTCACTTCGAGTGTTAGTCATGTTTAATCTAGTCTTGAATCAGTGGTTATCTAGTGCAGTTGATAAAATCATTTGGCATTGAGAGAAAAGGCTTGGGTTGATGTTTTGCGCTTCTGATTTCAACTAAATTTTCACCATCATAATTCTCAAAATGCAATAGAATAAACAAATCTAGCCTTGACACATTTAACATGGCTGTCCTACAATGGTTACCAGTACCATTATAAATGAAGATGGGATTAATTTAGATTAATCCCCATTATATCAAGAGTTAAGGCATTCTGCTTCATATAAACATCACAACAATTAGGTCGGATGGATGAGAATTATCATTGGGACATACTTGTCAAGTGTTAATGCTATCATGTTGGTAGGGCCTTTGGAAAGAGAAGGGGTGATATTAGAAAAAATGTAAGCGTCATTGGCCACGTGCCAGAAACAAGACAATTATGTAATTTAGAATTTACTCAGAAGCCAAAAAATAAAAAAAATGTGGTTAAAATTCAAGAGCCAATTGGGTTGTGTTAATGGGCCAAAAAGCATAAGATTAGTTAGATGGGCTTGTTACGAGAAAATACCTTTAAAAAGATGAGTAACAATAATAACAATAAGAATAATGAGAATAAGAACAATAACAACGACAATAATAACAATAATAATGAAATGTTTGGTGAAGAAAGATTAATACAGCTTGATAGGTTAGCATATGTTTATGTAGACCTTCTTTTAAGTGAAATGCACTAGTATAATTTTAAGGAAAGTTCAGTCAGAAAGTCTTAAGTTGTCTCATAATTTTTTAGTATTTCTGAAAAATCTTATTCTTTTAAGAAACAAGGACTGCTGTGCTTTTTATATTGTATATCTTGCTGACCCTAAGTCACATCAGCGGCCAACCCTATAGCAAATACATTTGATATTATTGAAATATTATAGTGTCACAATAAGTACAGGTACAATTATGTTACATCTCCAAGTAGGCAAATGCATTTAAAGACAACTTAGAGAATTACAAACCATCTAGATAAGTTACAAAGTAACCATTGAACCTGGTTTTGGATGATATTTGCCCTCTAAGCAAGAGGTCGGAGGTTTATTTTGGATTTGTCTGAGCCTCCTCCTTCGAACACTGATTAATTACTTTCTCTAGGTGAACAAGGAAGGGCTCAACCAGCTCGGGGGCCTAAGCTTTGATGTCTATGGATAGGATGGCTATGGAATTGCAAGTGAAATTAATCCATTCCGATCATTAGGGAAAAAAATCCAATCACAAATTATAGCTGATGGTCAAACAACACAACACTATGAAAATGAGAGAATTTATAGATATATTTCTTTGTGATGATCAAATGTATAATAAAAGGCTCTAATTTATAGATAGGTTCCCTAATCGAAATTAAGAAATATCAGATTTTCTATACATAGTTGTATAGAAAATCAATCGAACGAAATTAGAAAATATAAGATTTTCTGTAAATATTTGTATAGAAAACCAATCAACTGAAATTAAAAAATATCACAAAATCTTACCTAATTTACATAAAATGAATCTAGACTAATATATAAGATATATACGTTAACAAAAAAAAAAAAATTCACATTTGAACACCTAATTGAAACAATGCCCGCTGAACACTTATTGAGTTAATTAATCACTCCAATCGAACTTAGTTGAATGTGAATATGCCGAACAAACCGAGAGGATATAAAACTAATGAAGTATTTAGGAAAAAAATTTTTAATCTTTAGTAATTCTCCAATAACCAATGGGAGAGAAACCTAGAACAATCAATTCCCCTTCTATAAAGAAAGGTAATTGCATACATTATATTGCTTGGATCATGCGTCCATTGTTAATTCCAGAAGGGCATTTTTCACAAGATTTGGATAACACCTTCTCTAAAATTTGCCAGAATCTTCTTTTCAAAATTAAGAGAGAGAGAGAGAGAGAGAGAGAGATTGGTAGTATGTATCTTGCCTAATTTACACAAAATGAATCTAGACTAATATATAAGAAATATACATTAACAAAGACAAAGATAGAACTTAGCTTATTAGTTGATATGAAATCCTCCTCCCACAACATCTGGTGGGAAACAAGCCAAATATTCTCACATCCTAAGATCTCAAACCCAGAATTCCATATCTCAGTACCAGTTTTCTGTTACTAGCTAGCTCAAGAAGTGTTGATGCAGCAGCAAGGTATTTCCTATTACCTGTTCATCCACTTTGGTCACATCTGTAGCCCTTTCTCCCTTTAATTGTAGAAATTTAACACCCAACAAAATCACATCCCATTTCCCTGTGTAATGGACAAAGCTTCACTCAGAACCCACAAGCATTGTGGTTGTCCTTTGCTCTCACTTTTGTACCTCACATGAGAGAAGTAAAGCAAGATGCTGTGGGTGAACAAACCCATCAACAGGGACAACCATAGCAATGGGAATCCCACTTCTTAAATGTGAGATGATTCAATTTCCAAGATCACAGGGGAATAGTCTCCTCGCAGGCTTGTGAATATATGAATGTGATGATGATGGTTGTGATGACGATGAGCAAAGTACTCTTCCATTTTGCTAAATAATAAAATAATGTAACCATAATACCAGCAGCAGCAAGAAGAATATATATACAGACACGTACGTATAGATATATCTATCTTTACCATTCCCCAAACTCTAATGCCTTTGTGCAAGGATCTCTCCATCTTGATCTCCCATTTCTTTTAATGAGGCATTTGGGACCAAACATTGCAGTAATCTTGATAGTTTTGATCCAGTCGAGGAGTGTAAACTTTTCTAAATATGATTAATATTTTCTTTGATATATTTTTCTTCTTAGCCTAATGCTATACATCAACGTACATAATATTATAACAGTGATATAAAACAATAGAGAATAAACATATTTGTTTCTCTTCCCTAATTTTATCATCTGCAATCATATAAATTATGATTAACGCCCCATGAAGAAGTATGGAAGATGTATAAGATCTTGAAAAGCAAGATAATATTGGCATAGAAGAAGAGAAGAAGAATAAAAAACAATATTAAAGAAAAAGAGAGAGAGAGAGAGAGCTGGTGTGGAAATACATGAAGATAAATTTTGCCTCATAAGAATGGTCAAGATATAAAAGTTACACATGGAATCCTTTGCAAGTTATATAAAGTGGCTGATCCTAAAATCCTAAACTAATTAATGGATCTTAATATGATTCAAATTTCCAAAATTGAAAATAATAATCATTAAGCTATGACTACAAAATCAGAAAAAGCTCATCACTAAACTATGCTACAAATTTTATCTAAAAAATAAAATTTGGTGAAGAAATGTCAATATTAATTATAGATCTTGAGTGCACTTATCTAATGAGTTTACGATCATAAGAATCTAATATATATACGAAATTATGGTCTCCAGAAGTTCTCTAGTTCCATATACACTGCACTAAGTTTTGTTTAATATGACAAAGCTTCAAACTAATTCTATATCAGATATCCTAATACAAATAATGTGAGAATCAAACCTCAAATCTCTCTCGTAAGATAGAGAGTGTTAAACTACTTGATGAGTCTCTGAGTTAGAAAATGCACACCAATTACTCTTATGGAATAAGTCTAGGTTACAATTACAATTGACCAACTCGAATGAAACTAGTGAAGATAGTCCCACTAAAAGTAATATAAGTTGCTTTTATTTCCCTTAAAGTATAGTAGATCAAATCCAATTATACCAGTTTAATTCTAAGTTGAAGGATAAAGTCTTCATCCAATTTGGATAGTTGCAAATTAATTAGTTGTTGGGCCAAAACCTAAATTTTTTACATGTTCAGGCGTGCCAAAACTTCTGTGTGCTGTGCCTGTGCATGTGAATGGTGCAGCAAGTTGTGATGCCATTTGCTTAGGAACAATTTCATTTTTACATAATATGAACATAACAACGTAATTTTTCTTATTTCTCTCCTATAAAAAGGCAGATTTGAGCGAATGGGATAAATTTTTGGGAATAGATTTTTGCATGTGCATGAGTCCGACTAGGACAATTGCTAGACTTATTGGATTATAGTACCTAATGATCTAGGCTCGAATATTTCCTACACTTGAGCCACCGTAGAGAAGGAATGAAAATTACGAGTAAGAGATACCTTGGCAAAGAGATTCTCAAGGAAAGGATATGTGACAAGAGTATCCAAATTTTTTTATTTTACATTAGAATATATTTCTTTTTACATAATTGATCATGGTAAAATAAGTAAGAAGTATGAAGAATGTACAGACGGTAAATGGGATTTATATTAGAAATGGAATGCACTGATAGGAAACAAGATTTATATTGAGAAACTATGTTAATGTTCGATATTAGGTGTGGCCACATTCGAACCTCTTCCAGTTATGATAATGCACTTTAGGAAGCTAATTAAGTAGCAAATTGTCTAGCCAATATTGCAAGCTCTAAGCAAGTCAATTTGGTTTGAAGACTTTCCTCCTAGCTTATCTCATTATATCAGAGCAGATGCAAGAGACATCCTCTTCATATGATTGTAATGAGTTATTTCACTTCCTTATTACCAAAAAAAAAAAAAATGTATAGCATGCTAGGCATCGGCAAAGTATATATCATGCATTTCCAACCTAATCAATTTGCAATGGATGTCATTGGGGTCCGTGATCTTGGCCCATCTCTCATGTCAATTGGGTCAGAGAAAGAGGTCCCATTTGGGCTGATCAGGGGAGGACGAGAAGGTAATAGAAAAGTAAGCTAAAGCGAAATTCTTTGTGCACCGTAGGTAGTGTAAAAAATCTGATGTGGAGTACACTGTCTCGTTCGATTAATCCACATAGTCACCACTTTTCAACATACATTTAGTGCTTACAGGTTAGTTTTTTGTTAAAAAATTTATATGATGAAATATCCTTGTCTTTTGAAAATTTATGATATTTAATATCGATATTACGACATCCTACATCTATAATATGCACAGGATATCATAATTTTTTCTAAAGAATATAGTGTAAGTCATTAAATACGTGTTGGAAAGTGATTGGACAAAAATATCTCTCTCATATTATGATATCTTAGGTCATATTGTGACATCTTGGACTATATGGACCAATCGGATGAAGTGGTGCACTTCATGTCGGATTTTCTACACTGCTCATGGTGCACAAAGAATTTCTCCTAAGCTAAATATTGCATATAACCATGATATCATTCCAATGTTACGTAGAGCAATGAAGAGGCCCAACATTCAGGCCCAGCACAAGATGGCACTTCAGCCACCCAGGACGCAGTTAGTACAAAATGTACTCACGTTAAGTTCCTGTTGGGCCAATCTGAAGCTAATAAAGTTGCACCTTGACTTGTGATGATAACTTTTGAAACATTCTCCAAGAACTTAGTCAGGTATTTGGGAACAGGCAAAGTAACATTTAGTATGGTCTAGAATAAGAATTTGTTCAGCTAATTTTTTTGGCAAACAGGATTTTGAAATACAAAATCCTAAAGGGATTTTGGAGAATACTATTTAAACATTTTTTGATGCAATAATGCCTTTTAGCCGATAACAAAGTATAATTTGGCTTGGTTAAGATTAGTATATGTTGGATGTATGTCATAGAAGCCAATACGACATCATAAGGATAGTAATCAAACTGGATAGACCGATACACAGATCGCTTTTTTCGGGATAGATGAGCTTCTGGTCTATAATGTAGAGACACTAAGCGACAAATACGGATAGTGTTAGAGAACAACTAGTACTGATTATTACCATACGAGAGATCACTTGGATTTCTACTCAATCATCAATGATCATCTCGATGCTGTAGTTATATGAATGGTCCTTTGACCTGCGATGGCACGGTTGCTTACAGTGAGGTTGCTGGAGTTTGATTGACATATAAGTGGATGTTGGCGACAGTTGATCCACTGTAGGAGTAAGATGCATCTAAATGGAATCTATCGACCTTGATAGAAATGAGTAGTCCTATGAAATTTGAAAAGCTAAGTCCATAAATCTGTAGCCACAGCAGTATGATTGATGGAAAAGAGTTTTCATGAGAATCATAATTAGACTTGAGCTAATCGAATCCATTATATGACTGATGATAAGGTTTGACGATTTATCTATGACCTGTTATTTACTCAGAACTCACGATAGAGGGATTGAATCACACAGGAACTATACCTTGAGGTTCTTTTTCAGTTCTGCTGGGTTATTACTACATACTGTTAGGTGTCACTGGTAGATTGTGAGAGCTCACTAGGATTATTCAGGGTTGACAATCTTTGTTGAGTTAGAGTGGAATCGTTTCGATCCATTGAAAAGAGTTTCAATAATACTATGATAGAGATCATAGTATATCTCACTATCAGACAGAATTGAACCTATGGGGTCACACAACAAAAGGATTAGACCTGAATTACGCAATTGAGCTTATGAAGTCTAAATTGGGTTTGGAGAAATCCTATTGGGTTCAGGATTATCTTGCTAGCACAAGGTTAAACCTAATTTTTCTTTGATCTTAAATTACTTATTTGATATGATTAATTCAAGTTAATTACCTGCTAAAGACCTAAATGAATTAGATTTATAGGGCTCCAATTGTTTCATATCTAGAATTTTGGATCATTTGAATTAAGGGTTCAAACCCCTAGTCAATTCCTCGATTGAATTAGTGGGGCCCACTTGTTTTGATCAAGTGTGGGTGCACCCACTTGGTTGGTGGCATGATGGACAAAGAGGGGCTCACCCTCTTCCTTATGAGGCATGTGAGAGAGAGCCCTAGAGGGGCCAAGGGTTGGCGTCCTCTTAGTTCTCCTAGGCGTGGTCAAAGATAAAGGCATACAAGGAGTCCTAATACGATTAGGACTCATACTATGGGGCTAATTGGTTTGAATAAGGTCCAAACCTTTTCTCTATTTAAAGGGTCCTTCCCTAAGGATCTTAGCATTAAATTTTGAGCAATCTCCAAGCCTCCTATCAGCCTCCCATGCCTCCCTCTCTCCTCCTCTTGGTTCTAATGCCAAAGCATTATTGGGCGTCCCCATCTTCCAATCCCCAAAGGAGGTTGGGCATCCCTCTTGGTTGCTGATTTTCAGAGCTTGTTTGCTATAAAATCAAGGAGATCAAAGAAAGAAGAAAAGAAGAAGATCAAAGAAAGGATCAAAAAGTTGACCGCAATCTAAATTTTATTCAGATTCACAGGGTGATTGCTCTTGGAGAAGAAAGATCTACATCAAAGAATACTGTTCCAGACTAATCTTGAGTGGATATCCGTAGAGGTCAGACACTTATGCGGCTAAGAGAGAACCAACTTTCTTTCAGATCTAGATTCAAAGAAAGGATTAGCGAATTAGATATATGATCCGATCATATATTCAATTTTAGTATAAAATCAGTATATATTCAATTTCAGTATATAAAGTAGATCCATGTGTTCTTTATTTTATATATGCATGTTCTACATTAAAAGATATTTTGATCTCTAATTTTGCTGCATTGTTTAGAAAATTTTTTTTGAAATACACATGCATGCGCACCATAAAAATTCCAACAGTAGTATTAGAGCCATAAATTTTATATGCATGAAATTGACATGCATATTTTTGAAAAAATTTTAAAATATGATTTTTCTTGATATATGAGATATATAGATATTTAATTTAAATTTAAATTTATTTTAGATATGATTTGCAGTTCATATATGGGATATATGAAGGCATGCATAAATCTGAAAATTATTCTAGATAGTTTTTAGTTCATATATGTGATAAATGTTTGCATGCATAAATCTAATAATTATTAGACCTGATTTATGATTCATATATGAGATGTATGATTGCATATTAAGGTCTAAAAATTGGTTTAAATTTAATTAATGATTTGTATATGAGATATATGATATCTTGTTAAGATCTAAATTTTTGTTCAGATCTGAATTATATATATATGTGAGATATATGCTTGTATGTTAAATCTGAAAATTAATTTCATGATTTAAAATCTTTTCTTCATGTAAAGAATTTAGATCTAAAATTTAGTTTAGAATCTAAATTTATGTTTGTGCATGAAGGATTGGTCATGGGTAGATCAAATTAGGTCATGTAATTGATTTACATCTAAGATTTTGATTTGATCATAATGGATCCAAATCAATTTAGCAATTGATTAAACCGAGTCAAGTGTTGATTAGGATTAGATCAATTAAGTTTTAGATCATATAATCATTGTTGATCGAATCGATTAAATCCCATATGTAGAATTGATTAACCTAAGGACCTAATTTGGCTCGATGGCTTGAGCCTGATTCGTTTGAGCTAATCTATTTGGATCAATTGACCAATTGATCAATTGGTATCTAAGGCAAATAATTGAAATATGATTATTTAATTGATTTCGTTCGCTGATCTGGTCAATTTATTGGTGTCTAAGGAAGTAACGGGTACCCCACTGATCTCCACTGACCTGATCAATTTGGAAGATTGAGTCTTGAATATGGTTGCTTGGTGGTTTGGTTTAGTCCATGTCAATTAGATTAGTCATATGATGATTGATTAGAGGAGATCTAAATCTAAATCTCTCCATGAATATTAAGTTTAGAGATCTTCCAACATTGTAGATGTGCGGACGTGCTATTGGTGTTGATTATTCATGACTAATCATAGTGGTTCAGTTGCATCGAGAACATGAAACTACTCTATTAGCAATGAGTTGCTTCAGGATAAGAATGGGATTGGACCCAATACTGCAGGTGAGGAACCCAATGATGGTTTTGCACCTACTTATGAATGGTGGGTTAGATTTAACTAAGGAGTGTGGTCAATATCTATCAGGTGAGACTATATGACTTAGAGACCAAGTCACTACAACATCTTAGAGAAGCATCTGGATAAGGAGTTGTCCATGCATTGGTGTGTGTGTTACCAATATCTGTCAGGTGAGGTGCACGGCATCGGTGGGACTGTAGCACCCACTAAAATCTAATTGTCGCTTAGGATTTTCGCTTCTCCACTCGGGGAGTATAGAGATCCAAAAATAGTGAAAGTTTTGTTTGCTTCTTAAAGTTTCTAGAGCAAATATAAATTTAAATATAAAATCTAACTTGAATCTCTACTCTCACAGTTAAGCCATGTCAGCTTCAAATCCTCTAATCTGCATCCTTGAATCTAATCGTTTGACCGAAACTAACTTTAAAGACTGACTAAAAAACTTCAAGATTGTCTTGATTTTTAAAAAATTAGAACATGTACTTGATCAGGACCCTTCAGTGTTACAAAACCATCCTAATACTGAGCAGTGAACAGCATTTGATAAGTGGATGGATGAAGACAGTCGGATTAAGTGCTATGTGCTAGCTTCCATATCAAATGAGTTGCAAAGCCAGCATGATTATATGCCCACTGTCAGGCTATGATCACTTACCTACAAGAGTTATATGGTGAGCATAGCCATACTACGCTCTTCGAAGTGTCCAAGAGACTCTTTAATATGAAGATACGCGAAGGACAGTCAGTCCATAAGCACTGAATGATAGTAATCAAGGACCTTGAGGAGCTTGAGAAGTTCGGACTTAATATGCAAAAGAATTGCAAGTGGATTTGATCCTCCAATCTCTTACGAGCTTATATAGTTAATTTATTATAAATTTTCATATGAACAAACTGGATTGCACTGTACTCAAACTGATCAATATGTTGATCACTGCTGAAAAAATCTTGAAAAGCTCAAGGGGTACTATTCTCACTGTGGAGCAGTCTTCTTCATCCAAACAAAAGTCTGGTTGAAAGAAAAAGAGTAAATCCATGAAGAAGCAGAAGAAGGAGAGCAAGCTAAAGAAGGACGTTCCGAAGAAGGCTGCAACAAAAGAAAAGTGTTTCCACTATAACACTGATGGCCATTGGAAGAGAAACTGTCCAATCTATCTGGAGAGCTTGAAGATCAAGAAGGGCGACACACCTTCAGAAGGTATGTCAAGTATGCTTGTAATTGAATCTAACCTAACGATTTCTTCTACTTCTAGTTGGATATTGAACTTTGGTTCGAGTGCTCATATATGTACTTCAATGCTGGATCTAATAGAAAGTAAGAGGTTGAGGAAAGATGGTATGATCTTTTAGATCAGCAATGGAGCAAAAATTGCTACAGAAATCGTTGGCACTTATTCTCTTCAATTACTGTCAAGATTTAGATTAGATTTGAAAGACTGTTATTTTGTACTTATAGTTAGTCGAAATTTGATTTTTGTATTTGTGCTAGCATATGATGCTTTTGATTTCAATTTCAATAAAGATTTTTATTCTAATTATTTATAAATAAATAGATTGCATGTGATCTTTTAATTGACAGTCTTTATCACTTGCATGTTGATACGAATGTGAATATAAACGAGCAAGTAGTGAGTGTCATAGGTCAAAAAAGATCCAAAGAAGAAATTAACTAGAAGTACTAGTAGTATCATAGACTAGACCATATTAGAGAGGATAAGATAAACAACTAAAAAAGATGAGTTCCTTGACTCTTTTAGTTCTAAGTCATACCCAGCTTGTGAATCTTGTCTTAAAAAAAAATGGCCAAGTTACCCTTTGTAGGACATGGGGAAAGGGCCATTAAGCTACTTGTCCTGATATACACTGATGTATATAGGCCATTTGATGTGCAGGCCAGGGATGGTTATAGCTATTTCATCATCTTTATCGATGATCTGTCATGGTACGGATATGTATTTCTGATAAGACACAAATCTGAAGTCTTTGAAAAGTTTAAAAAAATTCAGAAATGAAGTAGAGAAATAAATAAATAAATCCATTAAGGTTCTTTGATCTGATCGAGGAGGTGAATACCTTATTAAATTTTTTGAAATATCTTAAGGACAACAGGATAGTCTCTCAATGGATTTCTCTAGGAGTACCTCAGCTCAATGGGATATCTGAAAGGAGGAATAGAATCCTATTAGATATGGTCAGGTCTATGATGAGCTTGACTAATTTATCTTTATATTTTTGGAGACATGTCTTGTTAATCGTAATATATTTATTGAATAGGATTCCTTCAAAATCTATTCTTACCACACCATATGAGATATGACATAGTAAGAAGTCGAGTCTAGGCTATTTAAAGACTTGGAGATGTCCAACCTATATTAGAAAATAGATGGCTGATAAATTAGAGTATAGATCTATCATAGCTTATTTTATAGGCTATCCGAAAGAAACCATAGGATACTACTTTTATCTTCCATAAGATCACAATGTGATTGTGAGTCATCATGTCAAATTCTTAGAAAATCAGTTTATCAAGGAAGGAGATAGTGGGAGGTTAATTGAGCTTGAAGAGAAGGTCTCTGAAGAGCAACAAGCTATAGATCCTCAGGAACCCATTATTCATAAGCTAATAGTTGATGTTCCTCCACCACCTCATAGATCTAGTAGAGTCTTCCGTCCTCCTGAAAGATACATGAGTATACTTAAGAAAAAAGTAAAGAAAATATTTTTATGGGAGATAAGTGTCATGGAGATGATCTGAATATCTTTGACGAGGCGATATCTGATATTGATTTTGAGAAATGATTAGATGCAATGAAGTCAGAAATTGACTCAATGCATTCGAACCAAGTATGGATCTTAGTGGATCCATCTGAGGGTAAAGTACCCATTGGGTGTAAATGGATCTACATAAGAAAATAAGTGTAGATGGTAAGGTGGAGACCTATAAAGCTAGGCTCATGGTGAAAGATTATAGTCAGCACGAAGGTATTAACTATCATAAAATCTTCTCGCCTATAGCCATATTGAAATCCATCCATACTTTGCTTGCTGTTGCAGTCTATTATGATTATAAAATTTGGTTGATGGATGTAAAAACTACTTTTCTGAATGGATATTTTGATGAAGATATCTATATAGAGCAGTCTTTGGATTTCACATCCGATGATGGTGATCATCGAGTCTGTAAGATGTAAAGATCCATATACAGATTAAAGCAAGCTTTTTAGAGTTGAAATCTTCATTTTGATGATGCAATCAAATCGTTTGATTTCATCAAAAATGAGGAGGAACTTTATATATACAAGAGGGCTAGTGGGAGCACAATAACATTCTTCGCATTGTATATGGATGATATTCTCCTTATTGAGAAAGATATTTTCATGCTGACCTCAGTCAAAAGATAGTTGTCCAAAAAATTTTCCATGAAAGATCTAGGAGAAGCATCCTA
This sequence comes from Elaeis oleifera, assembly GCA_000441515.1. Classification (NCBI taxonomy): domain Eukaryota; kingdom Viridiplantae; phylum Streptophyta; class Magnoliopsida; order Arecales; family Arecaceae; genus Elaeis; species Elaeis oleifera. The sequence continues at coordinate 694,770 of KE504925.1, forward strand.
TATTCTCGAAATAAAAGTCTATTGGGATAGATTTAAAGGATGCTAGGTCTGTCACAAAAGCTGTACATAAAAAAGTACTGAAGAGGTTCAGCATGAAAATTTTAAACAAGACTTCTACCTCTTAGGCATGGTATTCGTCTTTCCAAGATGATGTGTCCGACCATATCTGAGGAAGTTCAGCACATGAATAGAATTTCTTATGCCTCAGCCATAGGGAGCCTCATATATATCATGCTGTATACTCAACCTGATATTATCCTTGCTGTAAGTGTCACGAGCAGATATTAGTCGAATTCAGATAAAAAGCATTAGATAGCTGTGAAGAACATCCTTAAATACTTGAGAAGAACTAAGAATTTGTTCTTGATTTTTGAAGGAGATTCTGAGTTACAAGTCAAAGGTTACACTGATTCAGACTTCATGTCTGATCCTAATGATAGAAAGTCTACATCAGAATATGTATTCGTATGTAATGATGGTGCAGTCAGCTGGAAGAGTTTCAAGCAACTCATCATAGTAGATTCGATAATAGAAGCTGAGTATGTTGCACTTGGATGCTGCAAAGGAAGACTTCTGATTCAAGAAGTTTATCACGGAGCTTGGGATAATGACATCGGATGCCATACCACTGTATTACGATAATAATGGAGACATAGCACTCATTAAGAGATGAGGTCTCATCAAAAATTGAAGCATATCAAGTGGCGGTTTCATATCATATGCGACTACTTCGAAAAGAAATATGTCTAGGTGTGAAGAGTAGACTCTACGGATAACATGACAGATTTGTTGATAAAGTAATTAAGCCAGCCAAAGATGAAAGTCCACTTTGAGAAGATGAGACTTAAATTAGTGGTCAATTGGTTTTAGTCCAAGTGGAAGATTGTTGGATGTATGTCTTAGAAGCCAATATGACTGATATATTGTAATAATTTTAAGACATAATTTTATACTTAAAATATTGATTTGATCAATAAAGAATAAATTTATTTACATTCAAGTATGATGTGTCCTTGAATCGTTTATGAAATTAATACTTACGATACATATTCTCAAGGTGTTGAGAATTAGAGGTATGTATAATTAATTTATAAATACTCATAATCATAGTATTATTATGAGAATGATGATCGATCTGGATAGATCGATGCACAGGTCATTTCTTTCGAGATAGATGAGTTTCTGATCTACAGTATAGAGACACTGAGCGACAAGTGCGGATAGTTATTATAAAACAACTAGTACTGAGCGTGACCATACAAGAGATCACTTGAATTTCTATTCAATTGTTAGTGATCGTCTTGATGCTGTAGTTGTGTAAATGATCCTTTGATCTGCGATGACACGGTTGCTCACAGTGAGATTACTGGAGTTTGACTGACACATAAACATGACCTCATTGAGTCCTTA